>NW_019290407.1:48860-81389 GCF_000500325.1 Leptinotarsa decemlineata
AACTTGTTTTCTCATGTTATGTTAAAAAATATAGCGTTTCAGAACCAATTCGATGCTTCACAATTTTTCTATGAATCAAGATTGAGAAAAATCCATTTCCCGGATCACTTTGCTGATTGTATGATTTGAATAAAAACTGAGCGTTTCGGCGGGGACATACTGTACCAAACCAAACTAATTATTTCGAAAAATTCGTCTTGTATTCGTGTTTTCCCTTGACGTACCGTAGTTCACTCGGACGTACCTAACGTGGTAGTAATATAACCTACATATTCTGGGCAATACATCACGAGAAGCCTATTGCAGCGTCGGTCGACGTACGGCTTACATCCTTACTCGAATGTGTATGCGGAAACTGGAAACTATCGCCTGGTTATATTGTCATCACCTGTGCATTCACCGCAAGATATGGCCATTTACCACAATAAATATTCCCATTTGGGTCGACATGGTGTTCGTCCCATGAGAAAGATATTGCCACTTTGTTGTGTATTTAGATGTATGTGCGTGGCCTACCCTTGTTCAGCGTTTCCAAAGAAACATACATCATGTGTGAGTTCTCATAATGGAGCTGTTGATGTTGATGACGAGACAAACACCGAGAAACATATGTATTGTAAAACATAGCTGAGTATGAATTTGACTAGTTCGTACTTCCATTGTATAAAATATAAAATGATTCGAAAACAGATAGAAAAAACATGAAATGATGACAGTTGTTCAAAATTTGACTGTCAAGTCAATTCAATTTACATCAGCTCTATATAAAAAATAGGATAAAAAAATGTCCTTTGTATTCTACAATTCAATCTCACCATACACCGAAAAAATATCAGAGATAAAGTCATTCCGAACAAAAGATTTACTACCGAGATTTCCTTTTTATTTTTAGATGAAAAACCGAGACAGCTAAAGACTGCCAATCGAGTTGTTAAAGAGCCTGGAGGTTCAGAGTTTGGTCCTTACGCTATGATTGAATCGACTCTGTTTTCGTTCTCCGATCACGGAATCCGCAGTTAATGATGGTGCGGAAGCCTCGTAAGCGGGATATATATTAAGATTATATGTGGCTAAATAACAAATGGCCCACATCAAAATAACTCATACACGTTCATTTGTTATCCAATATTTGATGAGAATAATTTTTTTTCTGATGAACTATAAATCGACATTCTAGTAATTGAAGAATTGTATATCTTATGCTCTCTCTACATGTATTACAGAAACCAAAAATTGTGTATTTGTGGCGATCTGTATTCAGGTGGAAATGACCTATGAAGTTTCATAGCTGTACCCAGAAATATTTTTTAAATTTTGCTCATTTCACATTGATCTGAAATTATTGATAATCTCTTTAGGAATAGAAAATATAACCAAATCGGTAAAGCCGCACAAATGCACAGTTTTCAATTATATTGCGTTAATTAAGGCCATCAATAATAGTTGAAAATAATAAAGACAAAACATTTATTAGGTCCAAATTCGAGAAATCAGGAGTATATAAATTAAAGTGTGGAACGTGTCCAAAC
Organism: Leptinotarsa decemlineata; assembly: GCF_000500325.1. Lineage (NCBI taxonomy): Eukaryota > Metazoa > Arthropoda > Insecta > Coleoptera > Chrysomelidae > Leptinotarsa > Leptinotarsa decemlineata. The sequence continues at coordinate 50,390 of NW_019290407.1, forward strand.
GTGGTCAAATTGGCAGAACATTTAGGAATAGAATCCAGGAACATCATATGAGCTATGTAAATATGTAAAACAAATTCAACATATTCAAATCATCTTCTAGAGGAAAATCATATCTTTAACGCCGAGTTCGAAATTTTGCACGTAGAAAATAAAGGTATGAAACTGAATCATTTGGAAGCAATGGGAATTAATAAACTCAAAAATTCAAACTTCTAATGAATGATCAACTGGATTTGAATAGACAACCATNATTGTATTTTATTTATTGTTGTTGTTAGTCACAAAAGTGGTGGTTGCATTCGTAAAGAAACGGTATATCTTGAATCTGCTACTCTATACTATCAACAGATCAAATTCAACACGATTGTAGTTATAAGTGTAATAAAATACAATTTTTAATTAAAATAACTATACGTTTCAACTTTTTCAGTTTGACGAAACTGTAGTTTCACCTCCACAGCGGACAATTTCCTTCTATTGCAACTTGAAACGAATCCACCGAAACCGTAATAGGCCTATTCGTACCCGTGGGTTGGGCTACTTATCGGGCGCGTCCCCAGGTGGCGGATAGGGGAACGGTTAGGGGACTAGAGGCCCTGTCCGGGAAGCCAATGTGTCCTTACGGATAGGGTCGCCGGACTCCTGGTCAGTGGCAGAAATAAAACCCCCGAAAAGCCTTTGCGAAACATGCCACCGTGGACCAGCCTACCCAAGCTAAGGTGTACGGAATCGTGCCGACAGCTGAATGGCCGAAGTGCGGTGCGGTCACTACTTATGAGGTGAAACGTTGAAAGAGCTGTTTTCGTAAAAGCCAAATTTAGGATTTAATGAAAATAATGATAATATTGTTGAATTCAATTCTCATATCGTATTTTTTTCAATGCTGACATTGAACCTGATATTTCAGTAATTTCTGACTTCGAACCTGAAATTATGCTAAATTCTGATTTCGAATCTGGAATTACATTTCGATTACCAGATTAAGTTACTTTTTTCCTAGAAGATTTTTTGGTCTTTTTTAATCGTAATATGATAATGAAGTGTCACGTCTAAGGCATCGTTGTACTTTCAGTTTATTACAACCCTTTGAACCCATTCTCATTATGAGAATGTATGAAATTGAGCTGCTGGACTGTGTATTCTAGGAAAGTTCAATTCGAAAGATCAAAAAACGAAGTTCGTTTGAATCCATATGCTAGAGAAAAAATTGCATCTTTGAAATTTCCCGATGCACCGAAAATATTCCATCTGCAGCGGCGAAACAGTACATATGCCTTTGAACGATATCCCAATACTCGATATACTTTTAGAGGAATGGTAGTCGATAGCGGAACGGATATTTATAAAAACCTGGATCTGGAAAACACTCAAATATATGGAATCCATACAGCGGACTAACCCAATCAGGAAATCCAGAATCCAGACGAATAAAAGCCGCCGGGTGGATGTTGAGATTTACTATTCACATTAACTAGCGTAGGTCCCGTCCGAGAACTTCGGACAACGTCAATTCGACGTGTTTCAGGAAACAATTTCGACTGTGGACGATGAACTTCTGAACCGAAAGGAAAATAGTGGAAAATAATTATTTTCATTCATCAATTCAACATTTATAATGACTTAGCGCTGATTCACACAGAAAGAACGTCCAGTGGTCCAATGCACATAGAAATGACGCGACGTGACGGCGTGACGCTTTCATTTCGCCACGTCGCTTCTATGTGCATTGGACCATTTGCTCACATAGAGAAGATGAGGAAGAGACAAAAGTCCGCGCATCGTCTCCGCCCAACGTCCGTATTGTGTGAATACGCGCTAACAAAGGTGGAAATTTACAAATTATTCAGATGAAATATTGGAAATTTTCAATGAATGCATTAATTAATACTTTGACAAATCACGTACTTTACTCTCTAAGGAAATATTGGTTAAGAAGTTAATAAAATGACGTAGGTATTTGTTTCAGAAAAAAACTTCAATAATATTTATGTATGTTTGATTTTGAGAAGTTTTTGGAATTTTTCTGCTATATCACTTTGTTTATGTGCGAATATGGTGGAGTCTCAAAAGTCCAAACTTGTGCGAACTAAGGACTAACGAGGTCTTACCTTTTAACATGTGATTCCTAACACNATCACTCAATAATAGCTTATGGTAGGCGATTAGTGTGGGTAGACAATATATAACCAGAAAACATCAAAATATTTATACATTTCTTCTTGCTATGCAATGAAGCAGTTGTCCTTTTGTTGTTCGAAATCCTTTCATTACATGGATAGTCTTGAAAAGATCAGTCCAGTTGACTGGAAATTCGAAATATCTGTGGTGTCCCGAACTCTATTTGAACCTTTGCCGCTCCGAAAAATGAATTGCTTGCCTCGCAACCGCTTTTCTGTACTCCACTACTTTCTCTTCGTTTTATTTGGCATTCCACTATATTACTGGGGATATAAAATGTGGAATTCATTCGAAACAATAATCTTTGGGTTTATTAGGACAAAGGAAAATAATTGTATAGAGCTGTGTAAGCGGAATATAGTCAGCAAGAAACTTTATTCTAGTACATTCATTTCGAATTTTATATGAAAGTAGTTGTTTGAGAGGGCTCTTTCGTCCAGTTTCCTTCTGAGAGTTACTTCTTTGCATGATATACAAATCATTTCCGTTCTATGGAAGTTTCCCACATTTTTTGTATACAGATGGAGAGTTAGAAAATCAAAACGATTATTTCCCAAAAATTTTGAATAAAACAAACATTTCGTTTCAACAATTTCTAGTACGAGGAGCATTACTGTTGACTAAGAAATAGAAAAAAGTTCTTGAAAATAAGGGAAGCCAGTTTTCCCCTTTTATCTTTTGAACCGTAATGAAAAAAAAAATTATTCTAAGAAGATGGATTTGATAACATATTGTTAAAATAGTGGTACTATTTCATACCAACTCAACAATTTGATGTGAACATCCAGAACACTAGAAATACTTCAAGATTATTCCAGTATACTATCTGGACAGTAACTGTCCAGAGTGTAGGTTTTCACGGATGGTAAGAGGAAAATCATATCTTTAACGCCGAGTTCGAAATTTTGCACGTAGAAAATAAAGGTATGAAACTGAATCATTTGGAAGCAATGGGAATTAATAAACTCAAAAATTCAAACTTCTAATGAATGATCAACTGGATTTGAATAGACAACCATTATTAAACTTGTTTTCTCAAAAACCAAGAAAGAATTATAATTGATGTAGATGTGAGGTAATATGCTTCAGGTAATCATAATTGAAGAGTTACCTTAGATAGAGGTTTAAGTAATTTTTTGAAGGTAATCTCAATTATGCTTACCTGTAGTATACAAATATTAGTATAAGAAGCAAATTGAAGTATTCAATCACTTGATAAAGCTACTGTGTTAGCGAAACATGTGATATATATTTTTCAAATATAGTTTGTGGAGATCGATCGAATCGTAAGTGGATCTTTATCAAGTAACGGCCAAATCAATTAAAAAAAACAGTTTATCTTCCGTACACGAGAATATAACATGAGACGACGAGACGACACTGATAAGAGATACTTCGGTAAATGCCACTGAGTAGCTTCCACCAAAATCGATTTCTATTGTTAATCATGGCATATTCGAAATGTCTCAGTTAGCAGTCGCAGATTCAAAGGACATAAAGGAGTGCTTTTCCCGGATTTTCAAGAGTGTCTCAACTGTATGACCCCGGATTTGTTCGTTTGAGCACCTACCTAATTTTATGCACGGATTTTTTTATCGTTTTCTACTGAAATTTTGCAAGAATATTCCGCTTCAGATTTTTACTTTTGTATTTTAGCATCCCGCTAGAAAGGTTCTTGGTCTCGAGTGGTAGACGGTCATTACATCTTGCCGAAGGGACTTTGTCTTCAAGTGGCTACATGCACGATCCCGTGCTTTTTCGAATGTTTCAAGAGGTCTAAACTTTTTTTCTAATTAGTGAGGGTTCGTTAACTGACGACGTATTTGTTCGACAAAGCCGGATTTCTAGTTTCTGAAATAAAAAAGGAGTTTCGTTCTCTAATAATATTTTTTGTTGACTTCATTACAGTGGTGTTATAAAATGGTTTAGTTGAGTTTTTTCCAAAAGTTTAACAAAAATTTTAACTCATTGTTTGAATGAAAAAAGTTTCAACGTCAAATATGTTATTGGAGAAGCCAAAAGTAGACTGTATTTGAAACATGCAATCAATGAGCGGTATAAGTCTAAAACCAGTTTCGAAACTGTTTCTAACTTTTCCCGATTGCCCAAAGACTAGCTGGGTCGTTCCGATTCTGAAAAAAAAGGTGATCCACAACGGGTCAGTAATTATCGTCCCATAATTATTTCCCCAATATTTTTGAAAACATTTGAATATACCTATTTAGAGAGGCTGAATTCTCACTTGAAGCTAAATCACTGATAATCGACAACCAACATCGATTCTAAGAAAACAAATCTACAAGCAGAACTCTCCACTCCTATGAAAATCTGACTAACTGTGTTGATGCGGGCGGGCACCCTGTTGGGATCTTCTGTGATCTCAGCAGGGCTTTCGACTGCGTCAACTACACCACCCTTATAACTGAATTAATTGAAATTGGTGTTGAAGGACTTGCCCTGGAATGGATACAATCCGATCTGCACGCACGTCGCCAGTGCGTTAGTCTTCCATGGATAACTGACAAAACAGTGACCACCTGTAGTTTGGATTACCTTGACATCAGTATAGGTGTTTCTCAAGAATCGGTAGTGGGCCCAATGTTGTTCTTCATGTATGTAAATGACATCGTTAGAGCAAACCTATCCACATATGTCACATTGTATGCGGACGATATGTCCATGATTATGAAGTTCTTTCTAACCTCTATGACTGGTTCTATACGAATTTTTGGCATCTGAATGCAGAAAGAACTCAGTTAATACATTTTCATAAAAAGCAATAACAAGTGCCTACTATTCATGTGAAGATTAATAATAAAGTTTTGGAAAATGTATCATGTGTAAGGTTTTTGGGCCTGTACTTTAATGAGTGTCTTCATTGGAAAAGACACTGGCAAATCTAAATAAATGAACTTTGAACGTTCAAGCCATTCTCGATATACCTACACAGTAGGTTGAATGGACTGACGCCTATCACTTCAACTACTCCCCTGGCTAATACCACGAAGGGCGTTGGATTATATTCGACAGGCGTCAGTGCAAAAATCTTCACAGAAAATTTCCTGCATATGCAATTGGCAATACAACTGAAAGAGTCGACCTTCAATTTTGGAACGGGCATTTGACCTTTTGGCTTGAACGTTTAAAGTTCATTTATTTAGATTTGTTTTTTCGCAGNTAATTTATACTACCAATCATACTGGAAAAACAACTGATACTGTTATATTATACATAGGTCTAATCCCGTCTAAAGGTGGCCCTAAACGATCAATCTGCTTGATCAAACGATTGAGTCAATCGATTGACGCGAGCTTCAATCAACTGCAATCAGCCCTTCAATCTTTTGATCAAAACCTTCTTCTCACCAGAAATGGGACCAGTGCACACTCGTTGTTCGTTTGCTGGTGGTTCATTTCGGTGAGCAATGGTTTCGAACACGGATTTGGCCTTACTCTCCCTCATATTGATTGTCCTCAAGCGGAAAAAACAACAGAAAAAGAAACGACGGTGGTCGAAGGAGTGGTACATGGTATTGATGCAGTTTTCTTGTTTCTGTTGTAATAGTCCTTGCTCTTCACTTTCCATAATTCCGGACAATCGCGATATAATTCAATCAACAGGTTATTGAATTCTCACTCAGAGTTTTCGGGAAGCTCACTTTCCATAACGGACGCCATGGTTTCTACCTAGTGACTGACGCAATGCTTGACGAAAATTGTCCTAAACGGTCAATCCCCTTCAACCGCTTGAGTCATTCAAACTTTCTATCAATCACCATCAAGCCACGCTTCAAGCGTCAAACAGGTTCCTACACGGTCAATCACGCTTGAGTCAATCGGTTGACTCAAGCTTTTGATCAAAATGATTGACCGTCTAGGGCCTCCTTAAGATACGGAATGTATTTTTGGCTTTAAACAGTACCTGCAGAAAGAGTGAACCAAATTATTGAAAGAAAGATATACTGAATAATTACCTCGAACAGTAAGTATCGAGAGCTGGAAATCCATAATTATAGAAAGTATTATATTTTCAAAATCGTTTAATTTGTCATAAAAGAGGTGTAGGTGTGTCCAAACAATATTGAATGTATACTTTACAGATATTTAGTCATTCTTTTATATTACATATTATGTAATATAATATGTAATATAAGATGTATCAAGATGGAGTAGTAGAAAGCCAAAAACTTTCTTTCCCAAACATATTATGTACTTATTAGGTCAAGATATAATTTCACATTAATATTTCTTCAATTTCACATGTTTCCTTTCATACACATATTTTACAGTTTAACATTTAAAATTTCATATTTTTACATCTTTAGATATTAACATTCTATATTTATACATTTTGAAATTTATATTTATGCGTCTCTTGATATTACTATTTTACATTTATACATTTTACAAATTTTATAAATTTTGATGTTAACATTTCACATTTTATAACTAGAACTTTACAACGTTCATTGATTGATTAGTTAACTTGCTCATGCACAAGGTTATATCTTTTATGAGCAACAAACCGATCTATTTGCTGAATTAGATTGAATAATTCTTATTCTTATTTTATACATTTTTGATGGCATATGAAATAAAGAAAGGGTCATTCACTTGTTTTAATAATGTGTTTTTATCGCAGAAAAAATTGTTTTGTTGTATCGCTGGTGTACCTCGTACCTCTAGTTGTAGGGAACTTTTTAAAACTTGTCAATCAAATTTTATACTTGCCGTGTTCGTACATATTTAAAGGTGTTTTTGTATTTTATGATCTGAAGCTAATAACCAAATTCACACTATCAATAGAAGGCAGTGAAATGACTTACATGTGCCATTTTTAAAGACTAATATTTTATATAGGTCACCTGCTGTGATCCGGCAAAGATTGTTCAATAACCTTCCGGCCTGAGTTAAAGCATGTGTAACATTAAAAGCATTCAAACAATGTCTGAGGAAGTACCTATTAAAAGGTGGATTTCACTTCTTGGAAGAGTTTTAGTTTCAGTTTTAGTTCTATATTTTTAGTTCATTGGCTACCGTTTTGATAACAAAGTCTATATTATTATTATTTTATTTTCTCTTCATCATCCACCTTCTACGTGGCAGAAATGCACTGTATGTCCAACCATCCGATTAATACCTGTTTAATTCCATCAAAGAGAAATGAAATTGCCGGTTCTCTTTCGCCGGTTAACCTCTAGAAAATCAAGATGAAACGCGGTCATTCGGTCAACTGAAAAGCGGTGAAATTTCCACGGAACAATGCACCGAGAATAATAAGAATTCGATGAAAGGGGTTGTTGTTTAATGGAGGGTTGTGACGGAAAAGGGGAAAATAAAGTACTAATCAACAACCACTCACAAGTTGAAAGTTAGCTACTTGTGCGTCTATTTCTGCTGATGACTTCATCCGTAGAGGCATTGGGGTTGTTTGTTATAAGTTAAGAGTTATATTTCACGGAATAAAACAGAAAGGGTAGATTACTGTTGGAAAGGTATATATATCATTTCACTCATAATTGACTGGGGTTACTTGCCAATAACAAGATGTAGGCTTGTTAATAACATTCATTTTATTCGTTTATTCACGGGACAATCCCCATTCAGGAAAATACATGACTATTACAAAGCTTACTGTCGTGGTAAAATGATAAAAAAAGGTTTAGCCTTTCTCGAATTATACAGGAAAACCTAAAAATGATGTTTTTGATTTTTACGAAAATAATTGTTATTTCAGAAGATATAAAAAAATAAAAGGGAAAAGTTTCATTGGAAATGTACTATAACGATATAATAATAAACTTGATTGAACGTTTCGTGCACGGCATATGTGTTTGTGGAGTAGTTTCCGGACTGCAGATAGAGTTTATGAGTTGTTTATTTGTTCGGGGTATTCAGACAGTTCACTCCTTCTGAAATGACCCCTCCGATATTGACGAGGAGCTAGTACTCCGAAACCGATCTATAGATGGTCATTCCGACCAAATGAAATTAATTCAGCTTTTCATATATAGGAAGTTACTAGCGACGAAACTTCCAAAAGAAAATATTGCACAGGTGCCTAATGGTTTCACTTCAGCTTTCTGCGCGGCATTTGCTGGGTTAGTTGTTTTTCCGTCGGGTATCTGCAACGAGCACCTACAAAATCGTAGGTTCACATGACAGGCAAGAGTGTTACTGTTTTCACCTGTACTTGAGCATATCATATGCACCTCTCCGGAATATGTTTATCATATAAACTCAACGTGCGCATGTGAACTTACACTTCAAGGCTAATTCGTGAAGAATGGTAAGATTCCGAATAATTAAGCATATAAGATTATATAACAGATATCGGTGTTGAGAGAAAATTATCATAGATATATGCTTTCTGAACAGTCGTATTAATCTTCCTCTTGAAGAATAGAATAAATTTCATGAAATTTCGAATCAGTCATCGCTGATATTTTTTATATGCTCGATTTCCGTGAATTTCAGTAATTTCCTTGTCAATTCGTGACTCATCTGCAATTCTTGACTAAATTCTCTCATGATGGGTTAGATGTTATCGATAGCGATATCTGTTAGTATGCAACTTATCAACATTCTTTGAATATCTACACCATTTCTCAAATACATATTCACTTTTCCAATTTGAGTTGAAATCAAACTGAACAAAAATTGAGATTTCACTTGCTCATTAAGTTTATGCCACCCTCATTTCCAAAGAAAACTCAACATCATGGCTATCTATAAAAATAAATGAGTTATTTATTATTGAGCATTTTTCTCATTTTCAACCTAACTGCAAATAAATTAGTATCGACAAATTGGTCGGTCGGTAGTCGGACGGTTCAACGTGGGTGCTTCGTTCACTATCAATCGGCCGATGTGTGAGTCGATGGTTCAAGCCCCAGGCTGGACGCTTGATTTTCATTTGCTATCGTCGAACCCGTGTTAGGAATCACACGTTAAGAGGTAAGACCTCGTTAGTTCTTAGATCGCACAAGTTTTGACTTCAGAGGGTTGTCGTTCGCAAATTTAGATAGTTGGTTAAAGGAAAAAACATATTTTAAGCATATATTTTAAACATTTTTATTTTTGAAATGGTAACTGTTTGAAAAATAATAGACACGAAATTATGATTTTTTGAACTTATCTTATCAGTATATATTATACTAATCATTGAAACTTTTAGACTTGAGGTCTTTGGATTATTTTATGTCCGATTATGCCCACCTAGCTGCAATATTAAAAGTGACCCTCAAACGGACCCAGAAACGGAAAAATATGCAAAGAGCCTCATCTTCTACCATTTGCTTTCATCAAGTTTAATTTTGAATTGTGTAAACGTATTAATGAAAATTAGAGAGGATAAAATCCAGGTATTCGCGAGGGCGAATAGAAGTTGTAGTACTGAAAAGTTTCGTCTGCGTAGACATCTACAGTGGTATATATCCTGATTGCGAGAACGAAGGTAGTATTTCAAAGTCGATATACTACCCTCGCAATTCATGCTTATACCACTGAAGATGACTGCTGCAGTATCAGACAAAACGTTCTGTAAGTACTACAACTTCCTTTTGACCACAATTCCATAATACAATTATCATACATTTTCTGATATCACATCTTCAATCAAAAAAGAGATATAGTGAGATATTTTCGAAAATTCTACAGAAAAATAACGAAAGTAATTGTGCCAGCAATGCTCTGGGTTGAATTTTTCTGTACTGAAATGTTTAAACCAATTAAGTATGTGTTTTTTTGTTAGAATATGATATTTGTGAAGACACCAACTTTGAAATAATGATTTGTATACAGTGCATTTCTTCAATGTCTCCCCCTTTTATTTTTTGAACGGGTCAACTCAAAAAATTGAAATTTGGGATAATGAATTAAATGTATGAATACTTTATTTTGATGGCGACTGGGCGCCATCTGAGGTCAGTTCGGAAGATGCTCGAAATGGTTGCCTTGAACTTCTTGACATATGGAAAGCCTATCCGATATTTCACGCCGAACATTTTCGAACACAGTAACGTCAATATCTCAACAAATATCTATTATTCTTAAAAAAAGTCCAAAGGTATCAAATTCGGCGAGTGGGCTGGCCATTCTGTAGGACCTCGACGGTCAATCCAACGACCGGGAAAAGTAGCATCCAAATAGTTTCTTACTTGTCTGGAGTAATATAATGGTGCTCCATTTTGTTGGAATACAATATTTATATTGAATTCATTAAAATTCGTTTCGACGATTTCAGTGATGAGAGGGTCAACAGTAGTTTCCAGCATATTGAAATACAATTCCCCTGTTGAATTTTGATCAATAAATAGAGGTCCTACAATATGGGTTCCCAATAATCCTGCCCAAACGTTAATTTTTTCTGGATATTTGGTATGTGTTTTCCGGAAAACGTGAGGATTGGTGTCACTCCAGTAACGGCAATTTTGTCTGTGAACATTGCAATCTGAAAAACTGTACATTCATCACTGAAACAAATATTGTGGAGAAAGGTAGGATGCCTTGCAATGGTTTCCGTCAAGATTTCGCAGAATTCTGTTCTTGGATCAGGGTCATCTTCAGTTAATTGGTGTACCATTTTAATTTTGTATGGATGATACCTATTTCTCTTCAAAAGTCTCCAGACAGTAGAAGGACACCTCACAAACATTCGCGACGAAATAAGTAGACTGTTCAGGATTTACTACCATCTCACCAATTATTTGCACTCGCTGTTCTTTCGGAATGGACGGATAACCTGGGGGCCTTTTGTTATATACACTATCGGTAGTTGTAAATTTGGATACAAGTTTCCTCAAATATTTTCTACAGATAGGACGACTCGGAAAACGTTCATTGAAAACCCTTTCGGTCTCGTGAAAGTTACGCGTCGCACCGTAAATAAAAATCGCTTCAATTTTTTCTTCCAATGGACGAGAATTGACCATTTTAAAGATTGTTGACTTGGTACCTTTCTACTAATAAAACCGAAGACTACTGACGTGTCAAAAGCCCCCCCTTTCTTTAATTTTTTTCCCAGATGGCGCCTAGTCGCCATCTTGAAAGTTTCATCTATCAATTTCACTTCAAAATAAAGTATTCATGCATTAATTTCATTATCCCAAATTTCAATTTCAAAAAATAAAAGGGGGCACATTAAAGAAATGCACTGTATATGTTAAAGTGTGAACACAAAGATATTATCTGAATATACAAATTTTCAATTCCAAGTACTTTAAAAATTTCCAATCATATAAAAAAATCAACATATTACATTAATTTATACTACCAATCATACTAGCTATTTGGCGCTATTTCAAAATAGAAATACATTCTCATGCTCGTGAAATATACTTCAGATTGTATTTCAATTACTCAAACAGTTTTACCTGTGTTGTTGAATAACTGCTTCAATTGCAGTATTTTCGCTAATAGTATTATCTACTTCAGATCCATTGAGCTCTAATTCAGTTAAAATTTAATCAATTATATTTGCGAGTCGGAGTAAGGGATACATGGTGTATGCGAGACTTTTAGTTTTTCTTAATTAAACTTCGGAAAGTTACTAGACACAAATCATGTTGTAATATAATTTGTAGCGTAAAATTCGTCTTCCAGACAGGAATGCGTTCCTTATAGCTTTCATTGCCGACAATTCCAATTTGTTAGCGAGATGCCTGTCTGTTATACGAAAGCTTTGTATGCAGAACCGTATCTCTTAGCGAGTGGATATTGCAGATTTATGGTGACTCGATCACTGAAAGGTTGGATGTTTCCAACACTTCTTTTCTCGAACTCGGTTGAAAAATTGTTATTCGTAGTTCGTGTTTTCGAGGTAGTATATATCTGATTTCTATAGTTTTCCAAGTGTAATATTTGAATTACAATGATTGCGTCCTAACATATCTCTGATCCTATAATTATATAAAGAATTTTCTCTTTTTTGTTTGATTGAGTTGGATAAATTCAACAACTACTCAATCGTTTTTGAAAATAAATATGAAGATATATAATCATCAAGTAATATGGGTTGTCTTTTATTTGGAAAAACATTTTTAATCCCTCTCAAAACACTCCAATGATGTGGAATAAAATAGAATAATATTTGAATTGAAGGGAGAAATATGTCAGTTTCAGTGTATCGAATGTAGTTATATTCTTCAACTGACGCAAGAAAAAAAAAGTGTTCTAGATAGTTTTCTGCCCAATTGATTAATATGACAGGTCTAAGTGAGAGTCGTATCGACAACTAACCCAAGTAATTTAACGCTGTCTTACTTGACGTAGCGGCAGAGCTTGCTGAAAACTGTAACTGTTGCGTTCTATCTGTATTCAGTTTGAGTCGATTCGTCACGTATCAACTTTCTGCCTTCTCATCGACTTCATTTGATATTCTAGATAGTTCAATCGCATTTTTGTCAGAGCAGATAAATGTAGTGTAATCGGCAAACAAAACAGATGTATATGGATGCATGAAGTTACTGATGTCATTCACGTAAATTAAGTGAGTGGAACCAATACTAGTCCTTGGGGAACACCATGTTCAACAAGTTTAAAATCTGAAATGCAATTATCGCTACTGACTGCTTGATATCTATTCGATAAATATCATTTTATGAGAGGTAGAAATACTTTCCTGACGCCAATAATATGTCGTGAGAAACGCAGTCGAACGCCTGAGAGAGGTCTCAGAGCGTAATAGCTGTGTGGTTACCCTGCTCGAGATTGTCGACTACTTCACTCACCACATTGAGAACTGCCTCTGCCGTAGAGCAGTCCTTATGAAAACCAAACTGAGGTTCGTTGAATAATTTATATTTTTCAAAATATGCGTAAAGACGTTGTTTAATAATCTTCTCAATTATTTTGCTGAAAATTTATATTGTTGAAATGGCATTTGGAATTTTTGAATGACTTGAACTTTGAGGGTTTTCTTCAGTCACTGGGATCAGAAAGAAAGAGCTGCAGGGTGCAGCCGAAATTAAGTAAATCCTTTGCTTTGCATACCGTTGGTAGAGATTGAATGATACTGTTAGTAACAGAAACATCATTGAAATGTTCAGGAGATATAACAGTGTGAGTTCTATCATTTTGTTTCTCTCAAAATTTATTATTTGCCAACATGCTTTCGCCTTATTTCCTGCCGAATGAATATCATTGTCATACGCTAATTTCGTAGAATGTTTCAGCTGGGCAATATAAATTTTCCTCAAAGTTCCATATGTTAAATAATTCATTGGTTCTTCAGTTATATCGGCTACAAATTTCGAATTTGATAAAGACTTCCTCATACTTTTTAGGGATTCATTATAGCACATAGCTGGTTGTTTGAGTTGTATGTATTTACAAGATGGGAAGATAGAATTTCAACATCAATAATTGTTTTGTTGAAACCCCACTCTACTTTTGATAGAGCTTATTTTAGCTTCATTTATCCATTTTGAGTTACTTTTCGAAAAAAAAATCTTTTTTTTCATTTGACCTCGCTGGTCTCCAATTATAATGTACTGGGCGCGATGATCGGACAAGCAAGGTTCAAAAACTCCGCTTTTTATATTGTTTTCTTTCAAATTGGTGAATATATCATCTATACAGCTGAATGAAGTAGCTGTGATTCTTGTATGTTCATGAATAATAGAAACCACACCAGATGGCGAAATTAGGCCTTGTGAATCGTTTAAAGCAATAATCTACGTTGAAGTCCCCGGTAAATACCACTTTGCTACTGGGATTAACCACATGGTTCAAGAGCTTCTCTAAATTTTGTGAGAACGTATCAAAATTACCCTCTTTCAGATCTGTATACAGCTATAGCAGTAAATTTTTCATTTAATAATTCTATGCCACAAAATTCTGAATTCAATTCATCATTGAATTGTTGAAATTGTGAAGGCTCCACTTGAATTTGATTTTCAATAGAAATAGCAGGTGCTCCATTATGTAATAGTTTTCTTTAAAAGGAATATGCGAGAAAATATCCCTCAAGGTTTATACTTTTGTGATTTTGCTCACTCTGCCAATGTTCTGAAATACATACTATTTCAAAGAGAGAATCAAACAAAAGTGTTTGAAGTATCTCAATTTTGTTAGATATACATTGAATGTTTATATGACAAACACTCACCGAACTATCGCGATTCACAAAATTGAATATATCATAAAAGTTTTGAACATACTATGTAGTACAATTTGAATGAACTGAGTATTTTCTGTAGAGAAATTTTCTTTAAAGCTGAATCGTCTGATTGCCGCACTCCTTGTCCATATGTCTGGATGATAAACGTCACCTAATTTATCCACAGCAAATGACACTCTGTATGTTGATGAAAAATTGGTTCTATTCTACTCTTCATATACGAAGGCAATGTCGGGTGGTTTCCTCAAGTGCTGCTAGTATAGTGGGACGTTGTACCAACCAAAGAATCCACTCTCCAGAGAAGATGGATGTTGACTGAACGACCCTGTTCTCTCTGTAACATTGAATCAAGAATAAGGGCTCCTCAGTTTCCAACTCCTGATCCTGTTGATATATCTGATATGTTATGTGGTGCAGCCAGTAAGCAGTTCGAAAGCTGATGATTTCATGAATTTGGCTTGCATTAAACTTTTGAGCAGCAGAATTTGAATCTGCAACAGGAGAGGACACAATCTTTCCTTGTACAGGTTCTGCAAACGCTTTCACTCAAACGTTGACATATCCAAACCAGATTCAAAAAAGTCCTGCATGGCTTGAAATGATGTAGTTATAGCTTACTTACAGATTGAACATCCTCGATATTTATATAGTCGATTTATATATTTACATCGATATAAAGAATATTACTGGAGTTTTATCCCAACACCAAACCTTTATTTCAACACCTCGACACGTGTTTCTATCACCAAGTGATCATCTTCAAAGGGAAGATTACACCGTTTGATCTTCTTCTTGAAGATGATCACTTGGTGATCGAAACACGTGTAGAAGTGTTAAAATAACAGTTTGGTGTTGGGATAAAACTTCAGTAATATTCATTACTACACCAAAGGTTCGAAACAGTCCATCACAAGTACATTGATATATGTTTACATTCATACATACATTCAGNAAGGAACTATCATGTCAATTCAAAATATTTCTGAAAATGTTAAAAAAAGGGCTTTTTTACTAGATAATTTTTAAAAGAAGTTCATATAAAAGTAGATCTACAAATTAGGGTGTAGGATTTTCCTAAAAAATCCGTTTCTGTAATAATATTGTGAATGTCCCTTATTCAGTTTTGGTGAAATTTGACAATGTTGTTTTCGGTGAAAAGAGGTTCATTCAACTTCAAATAAGTGATAATTATTGAATCCAGTGACCATAATTCCAGTGACCAGTGACCAAAATTGAAGGCCACTGACGTCTGTCGAAACTTTTAATTTTGTGTTATTTTTTTATTTTTTGTTTTCCTGAAAAAAATAAAATGTTAACGAAAAGCGGATGAAAATGACTGACATGAATCTTGCATATGAGTTGACCGAAAGTAATGCTTCTGGAACTCATTGTATTCACAAAAACACATCTAATCGTCTAGTGCCAAAGAAAGAAACTTTTTCGAAGATGTGATAGATACGTTCATGCTGCTGGAAAACCGACAACTAAGAAGTTTACATTAGCGAAAGCTGCACTTCATAAAATAGAGTAACATCCAGAAACTGGTACTCTACCAGGACAATTGTCACAAATCTACACTTCAGTCATGAGCTAGTTTGGGTCACTTAAAAAGAATAACAATGTAATTCCTCACTTTTATAAGCACTGTTGCCACGAGATTTTCTATTGAACCGGAATTTGGTGCAAACGTGCAAGCCACTTTCTCGTGCAAGGCCATAATGAATAAACAATTTGCAAAAAAGAGATAACTTCGAACTCATCTTCAACTTATTGACGTTGAGAGCTTTAATTTTTGAGGCGTTCGTTGATTTGTTCGGCAGAAACTTTGATTTTTTTCGCACTGCTGTTATTAAAAGTCTAAAAAAGTTTCCTTGAGAGAAATGAGAGTACTGTTTTTCTATTTTTATCATTATTCGCTAATACTGAACGGGATCTTATGAACGTGAGTGGAATGTGACAGTATATAATAGAAAATTATTGCTTGAGGTTTTTTTGAACGTCTTTTTTTGTTTTTCATAAAAGTCCCTGGCATCAAAATTGAGCGAGCTATGACGAAAATAATATTGATTCCAATTTTTTCGGCGACAAAAAAAATCACATATACGAAGGCAATGTCGGGTGAAGTTTCCTTAAGTGCTGCTAGTATAGTGGGACATAACCAAAGAATCCACTCTCCAGAGGAGATAGATGTCGACTAAACGACTCTGTTCTCTCTGTAACATCGAATCAAGAATAAGGGCTCCTCAGTTTACAACTCCTTATCCTGTTGATACACCTGATATGTTATGTGGTGCAGCCAGTAAGCAGTTCGAAAGCAGATTATTTCATGAATTTGGCTTGCATCAAACTTTTGAGCAGCAGAATTTGAATCTGCAACAGGAGAGGACACAATCTTTCCATGAACAGGTTCTGCAAACGCTTTCACTCAAACGTTGACATATCCAAACCAGATTCGAAAAAGTCCGGCATGGCTTGAAATGATGTAGTTATAGCTTACTTACAGATTGAACATCCTCGATATTTATATAGTCGATTTATATATTTACATCGATATAAAGAATATTACTGGAGTTTTATCCCAACACCAAACCTTTATTTCAACACCTCGACACGTGTTTCTATCACCAAGTGATCATCTTCAAAGGGAAGATTACACCGTTTGATCTTCCTCTTGAAGATGATCACCTGGTGATCGAAACACGTGTCGAAGTGTTAAAATAATAGTTTGGTGTTGAGATAAAACTCCAGTAATATTCATTATTACACCAAAGGTTTGAAACAGTGCATCACAAGTACATTGATATATGTTCACATTCATACATACATTCAGGTTGAGTTAGTTTTAAGGAAATACTAAATTTGTATTATCACTTTTTCCTTTTGGGGATTACCCGTATACATAAATAAATATAGACCGATGAACTGAAATCTGTTCATTATGTCATTATGGCTGTCGCAGGGGATACTCCAGAAGATGGACAAAAGGTAGGATTCGAGATGACTACAAGTACCGCTACAGGCTACGGTCCAGATGGCTACAGGTTAATTTAGAGGATCAAAATAGCGTCTTTTGGTTGGAAGGTGCGGAAAGTACACGGCAACCATAAGGTTGGGGGACGTCTCCCTGAACCTACTTGACAAGCTACACAATTGCGTTGCTCACTTTCCTGACAGAGGTAGTCGCAGACTGACTGTAGATCAGGTCCTCAATTAACTGAGGAAAATGTGCAGTCGACCTTCGAATGAATTATTAATTCTTCACGAACAAATTTCAGGCATTAGTAGCACATCATCTTTGTCGCAAGCAGGTATTCAGCGTTTTTCAGAGTATCATTCTTGCCAACAGAGCTGAAAGATCAATCTTCAAATGAATCAATCCGGCTCATTTGTATGATTCAATGTTTAGGAGGGATTTTTCTTCCAGTTTGTGTATGTAAGTTACTTTTTTGCATGATATACAAATCTTTATATATGGAGTTAGTTACCTTTTTGAAATTGATTTCTTTCTTCCTTTCTTTGGAAGATTCCCACATTTTTTTGTATCGAGATGAAGAAGTAGCAAGCCAAAACATTTCTTTCACAAAAATTAACCTCTCCTAAAAATGTACCCCTTTCATTTGAAAAATATAATGAAATTATCAATAGTTCAGCGCCCTATTATAAACTAAACCTTTTATATTATGATATTTTACCAATTTTTCCTCAGGATCATCTATAGTATAACCCTTTTGAATAATGATATGATATTCCAGAACATCTGGAATAGAGCCAGTCACATAACTTGAAGATGAAACCAATATAATATGAAACATTGGTAAGAAAATAATCTTATTTCTGTCATGTTCATCAAAACTGTTTCCCAAAGCCTTGAGACAAATCACAATTGACAATTGAACCATGGACTAACTCCTCAAAATAAACATGCAGTTCGAGTAAGCACCGTCGTCACAACGATTTCCCCGTCGCCGGAGTACAGAAATCTGCTCGCTATTCATACAAATTCATCCGTCTGAAATGTCAACAATGCTAATGGAAGACAGGAACCGGAAAACAGAACACTTCAATGACTGATGCACTACACGAGAAGCATTCCAAATGAAACGAGGTATACTGTCGAGAAATGCTCTAACATGTCACCGAACATGGGATCAAAAACGGAGAATTTTATTAGGATTTTTATCATTGTTTGCATCCGATGACAATTCATCAGAAGTCATGAGTTGCAATTGTTGAATCGAAAAAATAGTATATGCGACTATAGAAATACCACTTACTTGACAGGGCACTGTAGTAGTTATGTATTTTAACATTGTTTTTTTATTTTTTAACGAGTTGCTTCAGTCCCTGCCGAGTACCTACCTAGTTGATGGTTTGAAATGTCAATTCAAAATATTTCTGAAAATGTTAAAAAAAGGGCTTTTTTACTAGATAATTTTTAAAAAAAGTTCATATAAAAGTAGATCTACAAATTAGGGTGTAGGATTTTCCTAAAAAATCCGTTTCTGTAATAATATTGTGAATGTCCCTTATTCAGTTTTGGTGAAATTTGACAATGTTGTTTTCGGTGAAAAGAGGTTCATTCAACTTCAAATAAGTGAAAATTATTGAATCCAGTGACCAAAATCCCAGTGACCAGTGACCAAAAATGAAGGCCACTGACGTCTCTCGTAACTTTTAATTTTGTGTTATTTTTTTTCATTTCTTGTTTTCCAGAAAAAAATAAAATGTTAACGAAAAGCGAATGAAAATATTTTATCACGTGACATTTATTGTTGTTAATTGACACACAATTACACTGATCATGAATCTTGCATATGAGTTGACCGAAAGTGATGCTTCTGGAACTCATCGTATTCACAAAAACACATCTAATCGTCTAGTGCCAAAGACAGAAACTTTTTCGAAGATGTGATAGATACGTTCATGCTGCTGGAAAATCTTAAACTAGAAACTTTACATTAGCGAAATCTGCACTTCATAAAATAGAGTAACATCCAGAAACTGGTACTGTACCAGGACAAATGTCACAAATCTCCACTTCAGTCGTCATGAGCTAGTTTGGGTCACTTGAAAAAAATAACAATTTAATTCCTATCACTTTTATAAGCACTGTTGCCACGAGATTTTCTATTGAACCGGAATTTGGTGCAAACGTGCAAGCCACTTTCTCGTGCAAGGCCATAATGAATTTTCATAAAAATCTTCCATGATGTGACAAAAATTTCCATGCTATAATTTAGTCAAGCTGTCATTATCAATTTTCCATAAATATTTGGATTTAAATTATTGGAGATTTGTTAATTGGTTCTGTTCTCCTATACCCACGATTGAATGGTGTCATGTAAAGGCACCAAAACAAATTCCGATAGGAGTGACAAATTCAATGTTTTCACATACAATGGGGCTCCAGTGCACTTCAGTCGTAAAGTGCGTGAGTGGTTAGACTTGAAATCTTTCAATAGTCAAGTCAAAGATGGCCTCCGAGGTCTCCAGATTTAAATTCGATAAACTTGTGGGGGATGAGAACAATAAAGAAAATATGATGCATGTGTTTTGCGGTGGCTAGTTATTTCTAACAGTTTTTGTGAATAGATACACTCAGTTTTGAAATTGTTCACTTCAAATCTCACTCACATAGCAATTACAAAATTAATTCACGTGTGATCGAGGGAGATGCAATAAATTGTTTTTTTCCTGAAACACAAAGAAAGCTAGGAAAACACTTCCGAAGATGAAGAAGTTTCATTCTTAGATGTTTTACCCCAACAAAAAATTGAATTTTGCATTTTTGGCAATAAAAAAATATTTCCTGGGCCGCCACCGGACACACTCATTTGCATTTGACTGAAACTTTTATCACTGAGAATAAAATTTTCAAATTTCTTCAGAATCGGTTGGGAGATGATTACGATATTAATTTAAAAAATGCATTTTTTAAAAAAGTGTAACACCACCACAATAAGAGAACGCGTTGTATTTTATTATTTCTACTAAAAAATTCGTGTATGAATTATCCTTTTAAATATAAACTTGGTGGAATGATGCCCTCTCTACTCTCGAATCTCAAGATCATGCCGGCTTGCCGCACTAAGGCAGAAATCTGAGATGGACAAATGGAGAATGCTGTCATTCTTGGCTCACCGCGCTTGCTCAAGGCACATGATTTCCGGATACAATGATCACTTACCCAACGGTGTGGGGAGAGTTCGTTGGTTGACAATGCTGGCGCGCCCTTCTGAATGTATCGGGGCTTCTGGGGATAGGGCCTGACCAGCACAACCTCAGGTTGAAAACTAATAATAATGTCTTCATTAATCACAATCGAGGAGATACAATAAAGATTTGGTGAGTTGCATATGAAAAGGTGGAATTCAGCGTTGAAGCTGCTTTTGAATCCAACCTCATGATTTCTTGAAATATTTTGTATATTACATAACAAATGATAATAATGATCAATACTGAATCAATGAAAATAATTGACAGTTGAAATTGAATGATGAAAAGCAATATATACATGAATAATAATAAAATACAATAACAAACTTAACTACATATAAACGAATTGAGTTTTTGGAAATAAGGAACACTACCAAAATAGTCGACCTGATACATAGCGTTTAGTTGTCAGTCTTAAATCATTGCCTCACCCTGAGAAAAACTTTCAGCTTAGAACTTTGAAGTTGATTTACATAAATAGAGAATTCCACTGTCAGCTTCGGATCATCATCTTCGAAATTCCTGTCTCTCACTCTCGATACATCTTTTGGTTCATTCTTTTCTATCCCAAGGTCAATGATTTGGTACTTCTGAACGTATTCCTTCAAGATAAATTTTTGAGAGGTTGCGAAATCCACTATAACATCATCAATTTCAGAATGTTTACTTTTTGTTTGTCGTTTACTGACTTTCTCTTTTTTATGGGTTCAGTTATCCATTTCTTATCTCTGGTGTCAGCGACACTCAGGCGATCTGTCTTTTTTTCGAGCGTCTGAAGTGTGCCGCCTATTCTCGAATCTATGTCGTTCCTTTCACTTCGGTCTCCCATTCCGCTCCATTTTCACCAAATGGGGAGGAAGGTATAGTTCCTGGAAAATCCTGTTTTCAATGCGAATCGCTCAATTTGGAAATGGTTCCTAAGAGCTCGTTGACTTTCACCACCAACGTTGCTTTGTCGGATGAGATCACTTTCCTCAACTGCATTTTTGTTCTTTTTGGATCCATTTTCGCAACATCTATCTCTAGCGCACTATGACTTTCATTGTAAGATGTCGACCCAGCCACAGGACTTGTTTTATCTCGGTTTCCTTCAAACCGACGATAAAAATTTTTTCTCCAATACGACCCATAAATAATACATACAACTGCATACAACTACCCCATACAACTGCAAGATCTTTTGCGGTTGTTAATGTCTGTTCCTGAGTAAGCTATGGTATACCAGCCTCAATTATTGTTGTTTATATCAAGCAAGTAACTGCAAAACTTCAAGTAGATACAAAAGCAAGTAAGAAAATATGAACATCGTTGTCTGGATCTGATGACGTTACACGCCGTATGGAATTATTCTTGTAAGCGCAACTTCAACTGCCCATTTTCTTTGCAGATATTTTAATAATTTGTTTACAGTTTTGTTCTATTTCACCCGAATGTTTATGATTAATCTATATTGAAAAAATTAAAACTACATTAAGATTATACTGTCAAAATTGAACCACACCTACTATGAGAGTATGATCCTATATTCTGCAAGATAAACTATTTAGATAGCCTCCACACTACAGATCTCTACCTGAAAGAGTCAGTCAGATTTGAAAAATCACATTCGTAGAATATCACTTGCAGGAAAACGATGTTAATGTACTCTCCAGATATTCAATGGAATCGACCGATACTTGATGAAAATCCATAACATATTAAAAAACACTTTGTGAAATTTTCACAAAACATTTTCACAAAAACGCAACACGTGTTTCACCCAACAATGGCTTCTTCAGGCGTGTCTTTAGACACGCCTCATTTCAAACGGTTATTTTTCATTATCTATATATCTTGATTCTCATAAACTCATGAATCTAACGTCACTCTGTATGAAACATCGGTTTCCAGAAATATTTTTTCTAATAAGAAGTGTTCCTAATACCCTGCCATTTACCACAGCGTGAAACTTCCGCGAAAGTAATTTAAAATATAGCGTGAGTCTCGTCTAACATTTCCACGAAAAAAAAACTTTGATTTTTCACTGGAAACATAAGCGTACCAGAACTTTGCCACGGACATATTTTATTTTCGTCATAACGTTAGCTTGTAAAGGAGCGCTAAAAACTTATTCTGTCGTTACTTTGCCGTTATTTCTTGTCGTTCTTATTTAAATCCTCGATGAGGCAGCAACAATACGGAATGGGACGTTAAAAGAAATGTTCGGCAAGAACGTTCTGCTGGAAAATAAAAGGTCTTCGAAAGTTCCCTGCAGGTGCCAACGGGGACCGATAACGCCACGAATTCTTTTTCATTCAAGGACATACTCGCTCCTCGCAATAGTCGTATCCGAAATCCATCGCTTTCTAATCTTATTGGAAAAATGTCGGCGGCTGTTTCTTCGGAACTTTTAACAAGTATCTATATTCGATACAGTGGAAAACGGGACAAACGTGCGAAGTATAAACAGTATATATTTAGATAGTTCGAAGTTTATGGTATAATCAGTATAACCGGGTGCACACTTTTGATTTTCTCAGTGAGATTATATTGGTATTTTTTAAAGTAAGGTAATAGAGTGAGAGTTTCATATTTTCTGCTATTTAGAAGTTGTATCAGAGTCAATCTATTTTTGTCTCTAGTTTAACCAGTCCTCCACGGCATTTCCTGATTTGTCTTGGGTTTATTAATATAGACCAGTCCTCTTAGTAAGTTCATCTCGGAATACCCAGCTATAAACTCGTTATTAACTTTTTTGATTGATATAAACAATTTTGATATCCCTAAAGTTGTCTCAAAACCTACATATGGTGAGGTGTACTCGACTGAAAATTATTAATAATTAAATAAATTGATTGATGTAGCCGTTACTACCTGGTAGGAAATCACAATGAAGAAAAGAGAATTATAACTTTCTATGTTATTTACCACTTTTTCAAGAGTGGAAAAAAACAAAGAAAGTTTCAATTCTCATTTCTTCATTATTAATAGTTATGTATTGATCTCAATAATTAATAAATTTTGGGAAAGAAAGTTTTTATAAGAAAATAGCTGTTTCAAGAGGGCTTTCTTATAAACTAACCATGCTATGTGGCTACAAAACTTAAAAATGAAATATAATAAATATTTCTCGCTAATTGGATTGAAAATCTGTTCAAAAAATATGTTTGAAATCTGTTTTTCCGTTAACCAGCTGTCGCATCCCTACGAACGGCAACTTTAAAAACTAACGAGGTATCACTTTTTAACCTGTGATTTCTAGCACGGGTTGGACGATAGGAAGTGAAAATCGATCGTCCGGCCTTGGAGTTTGAACCACCGGTTCACACAGTGGTCGATTGAGTAAATGGAGCAAACCACCTATGTCCTACCTACTGTCCTACCAGCGATTAATTGAATACAAAGATGTCACTGCTTACTTCTCTTTGGTTTAGCGGCATTATGTTGGCCAGATGTAGTATTGTTCTATCTAGAAAACAGAGGTAAAAATTTCATGATAATTTATATTTTATTTCCATCATACATGTTCCAACTGTACAACTTTTTGAGATAGGTATGTACTTTGTTCTCCTAGGTTTCAAGAAAATGATGGATTTTTTCACGTCTTTCCTCAATGCTTCCCGAACCATTTACTATTCTATCTTCTCTCAAAAAATATCTTTCGAAGGAGTTTCAGTATTATACAATTTTTTAGGTATCCATAAAAATATTAATAAAACTAATTGAAATATGAAAATTAACGAAGTCTTTCAAGTAACCCCCTCAATTCAATTCACATTATCGGAATATTCTCTTATTTTTCATATTATTATGAAACACTTTGTAGGTGATTTTCTCTGGCATGGAAAAAATTAATATTTGGTGATTTTTCGGTAAATAAATTCTCATATATCTTTTATATAATACGGAAATTTTTGTTCAGTGTCATGAATATTTCGTACAAGTCTTTTTTCTTTTTGTTGTGTATTTCATTGAAGAAAACCAAATATACCATACATATATGAAATATAATGTTAGAGTTGATGTGCAAAATAGTTTTTTTTCTCAACTCGGAAATCTTATTTTTTCTTTACTTGGTGGTATTTTTAGTTCGACCCTCTATATTTATATCAAAGTATATACTGAGTCACTAGAAATATCGAGTACGAATTCCAATTCCAAATTCCTTAGATATGGAGAATAATAGTGGTGATATCTTTTTGAACTTCTATTGTTTTCACTGGCAAGCAACCTCAAACTACAGTAGAAATTAATGAAAAGAGAAATGAAAATTTCTATGTTTTTTACCACTTTTATTTGTGACTAACGTTACTGCAGTTTCGTCCAATATGGATATTCTCAAACTTATACAATAAACTTTAAGAAGTTTATTGTAAAAAACATAGACATTTTCATTTCTCTTTTTATTATGATCTCCTACCACGTAGTAACAGCTACATTCATCAATTTACAGTAGAAATTACTGATGAAGTATCAAGACTGAATATACTATTCTTTTAATTATTCCAGAAAGTTCGTCCTGAACTATTTAGAATAATTTTACGACGAAAAATTGAACAAACAATCATTCCATAAATTCTCAACATGATTCTCAAACTAAATTATCAAAGTCCGTATACATTCCTTCAGTATTTAGTTAAGGAACTATCAAGATGAACAATTTGCAAAAAAGAGATAACTTCGAACTCATCTTCAACTTATTGACGTTGAGAGCTTTCATTTTTGAGGCGTTCGTTGATTTGTTCGGCAGACTTCCTCAGAAGTGTTCATACTAACTGAATTCTAACTTATTAGTGCTTTATACACAATTAATTATGATAAATTGACATATGTAGCCGTTACGTTACGTAGTAGATCATCATGAAAAATAAATAAAACATCCTATGTTTTTATATTGTATTCGTTCAAAAATGTCCTTATCGGACGAAACTGCAGTAACAAAATTGATATAAAACATAGGAAGTTTCAATTCTCATTTTTAATTACTAAATTAGACCTTCTACCTGATTAGTGACTGATAAATTTACCTGAGTGGATTAATCAAAAACCTATACATTAGGGAAGAAATTTTACAGAACTCATTAAATAGACATGTAATAAACTAACTGTTTCCATATTGAAAACACATTCAATAGAGGATTGCGTTTCAAACCTGTAATGACCAATTATATATTTGCAAATTATATTTTTACAGAGTTCAATCAAAGGTTTGAGAGTTAATCTTTTGATAAGCTTAAAAATATATAGATTGAAAATTTTCAAAATTCACTGAGTGACCATGTGACCAAATGGAATTTGGTCACTCAGTAAATTTCCCTACAAGGAACTTTTGTTCCCAATGTGAAAATTGGTGCTTAGTTTATTATAAGATGCATAGAAACCTTGGTGTTTTTACCGATTTGCTTTTGTTTTATTATAAACTCTCAACCCGAGAAATGATATTTACCTAACTTTGTACATACGTTGATAGTGTCAGAATCGAAATCTATCGCGCGTATTTTGTTCAATGTAAATAAAAATCTTCCACCTCAAATCATCCTCTTCCCAAATGAAAACAACATCGAAAACTGAACTGCCCACTTGACATTGTCAAGTAGTATCACATGAGGTGTATTCACCCCCTCTGTGATTGGTATGCTGAAATTCTTTGGATCTCTTTTTACTTCTTTATCAAGAGTGCCATGGGTCAAGAGTTTAGGAAAAAATATTTTACATGAAAAGGGGTCCAAGTGATCACACCAGGGATATACTATGCATTTTGGTTTTTTACATGACCATTTATTTTCTGATATTTGAATTTTAGAACAGTTTATATCTAAACAATTTTAACCGTCGAGTTTAATATTACAACGATAAAAATAAAAACAACAATAAAAGTTAATTGGCGCTCCGGGGTGACTTCATTAATTCCAGTGGCACATTTGCTTTTTCAGCTGCAGGAAAAACCGGAAAAACCAGCAGCACCACATCATCTGAAGATCTTGATTTGTCAATGTTCTCTTTTCCATAAAACAAAATGTAGGGTGTCTCCAGAGGTTCCAATAGCTTCAATACATCGCCAGAACACTTCGTGACACGACTATTGTCAAACGTAAACCAGTCCGTTTCGTCTTTGACCAAGGCGTAATAATGATTGCATGAATATTATAATAGTGGTCTGCTAGATTGGAATGTTCATCTATTTCGAACCTTCCAAAGATTCAAAATTTTATTACGCCATTTTGATTAGACTTCTTGCCGAGAAACTTGGCAGTGGCGACTCTAATAAATCATTCGTCGTTGCTATGGTACCGCAATATTTCGTTTATTCACAGAACCGGTCCAGGTTAACTCGATATCAATACATCCTAGTAAGCAGGACATTTTCATAATTCGAATTTTTAAAACAACTATTCCTTATCAGCTCATATTTCAAGTCTGTTGTTTCATCTGAAATTTTTACCTGCGTCACTCCTAGCCGTAGGAGAAAATTTATTATAAAATGGAAGGAAAATGCGGGCGAAACTTTTAGAGGCGAGTCTGTTTCATGACGAGCGGAACCATCTGCTCCCATCTCAATTGTAAAATATTTGTTTGCAGGGGACGCGAGTCAGGCAATTCCAGCTTTTCCCCATGTTCTTATGGACGAGTAAGGGACAGATTTATTCAATGCTTTTCGGGCAAGTGGTCGGATTTTATATGCGATTCTTCTCCTTCTATTTGAACATGTAGATTTGTCACACTCGACTTTGTTTACAGAGCCATTCGAAAAATTCGCGGCATTTTATTCGTGGGGGATTTTGAATTACAACTATGATAACGAGGGATATTGAGGCTTTGTGTGTAAACTTCGGAGGCCGATTTCCCAGGTGACTCTGTTGGAGACACGAAAATTGGAACGAACTCTACTTGAGGGATTGCATGCGAAGAAACAGGGTGTATTCTCCTGAGTATCTTATTTGTTCGGGATCTTTCTAGATATAAAGAAACATATATTTATTTTCGGTTTCTTATTCATACATGAATAAAAATAAAATATCCGTCAAGTTCCTACAATTTGAGAGCATTATTGAATAACTTTCAATTTTTAGAACGCTGGAAGTATGATAGTTTTTGAGAAAATATTGAATTTCTAGATGTGAAACTACTTTGACGAATTCATCATTTAACAAACTTGTTAACAATAATAATATTCGCTTGACAGTACGGTTAAACTACTCTCAAGATTTTTGGTGGAAACAATCATGCACTTCTTCCGGCAAAACTTAGTTATATATGGTTCACTTCAAATGATAATGTGTTACATTGAACTATAAAAGATCTGCGTTTCTCAAAATGGAAAATACTGTTCCTCAAAGATCGATTTTAGCCACTTTTTGTTCGTTATGTAGACAAACCAATTCTCAAAAACTTCAACCATATTTAATGCATTGTTATGCAGCCTCAAGTCACAAAACCTTCAAAACTTGTCACTACCTGAGTGGTAGGTAGGGTGATACCCCAGTGTAGTCATACTTTTTTAAAAAAGTCTTCAACGTCGAACCAGAAATGTCGAACAATTGAAAACTTGGGTAAACCCTCATAACATAAGTTTTTCCACAAGATTAGCCCTATTTTGGCAGCATATGTCATGAATAGCCTGCTAGAATTGGTCTCAAAAGTACTTTCCTTCGACCTCTTTTTGATAAAAAAATATGTGAAGTACATTATCATTACCCTTCCTCAAAATGAAATATCTGAGATTATGGACATATTCAATACTTAAAACCTTTATATACAGTTCACCTTCGAAACTAAAAATAATGAACAATGGGGTCCTTTCCTTGATACTAAGGTTATCAGAACACCAGATAATACTCTGCTTGTAGATTGGTATCGCAAACCCATCTGTTCTGGTAGATTCCTGAACTATCAGTCATACCATAAAAAGTCGAAGATCATCTTGATCAAGCAAATGAATAACCGCATTCTGCAGATTTGCACTCAAAAAAACTTAAATATACTATTCCAATTATTCAGTTTCAATTCGTATTCAGATCCTCTCCTAAAGAAGATCTTATTTAGTAGGTCTACCATTGATGCGTTCGAGTCAATAATAATAACAACTAGTTGGATATAAATCCTTTACCGTCCGACAATATCATGAATGGGACCAATCCACCTCCAGTTCATATACTCTTCTCTTCTTCACCATACATCAGTGATATGACACCTAAGTTACGCAGAATTTTCGAAAATTCAAATTTAAAAATAGTTTTCAGAACCATATTAACCATCTATCAATTGTTTATAAAACTTGAGGATAAAACTCCTATATAACTTTCCACTCTCAATTGATTCATTCCATTACATGTATAAACTGTAGTAGTGAATATATTGATCAAATATCAAGATTACTTAAAAGATAAAATCAATTCACATAAAAGTGATTACATCCTGAGAGATGTGCTCTCAGTGATCATGTTAATGAAGGAGGTCATGAAATGGACTATAGTTCACCCATTATTTTAACGATTGAAAGAAATGAATCAATCAAAAATATTGTTTTCGGAAATGTCATTTATATTACAATCAAATAACTGTCTTAACAGAAGATCAGATATTGATCACCTCAGCGAAATCTATATAATTCATAATAGTTTTTTTTTTAATACTTTGGAATGAATTCCCTTTCTATGATGGAGTTCTTCAATCAATTAATAACACTCCTTCATTGAGATTTCCCACACAACTAATAATGGTGTTTTCAATTAATCAATTTTGAAGTTGATGTGTTTGACATTGGGTTTTAACACTGGTATGCAAACATAACAGCAGATGTCTCTGATCACAATTGCAACAAAACTGTTCTCGATTGTTTCGTAGTTTCATCATAGACAAACTAACAAACCATTTTCAAACGAAAGCCCATGACAGCTGTCATTGCCAATTTTTTATCTCTTCCTTTGTTCTTCAACACATGGCTTTTACCGGTAAATTATGATTTTAAAAACAAACCGAGTTTTATCAAGTGAATTCAAATATTATTTCTAGCATCAGAGTTAACCTCTTTTAATTTAGTGATTTGTTTGATTGTATCAGCCTGTTTCAATTGTTTAAATTGAACCACCTATTGGTGTGATATCCATAGCTTGTCAAGTTTTTATATCGGCGTTGGTAGTTGGACCAATCTTTAAAACCGACAACTGCGTTAGCGGAAATTTGGAAGCTCTCCTGGAATGCCATCGGAAAACGAATCCACGTGTTTCTAAAAATGATATAAAATCAGGAAAGGTTAATGCAGCCAAGCTGCTGGAAAATCTGTTCTGTTCTGTTTTGGGTCTTATTACATTATTTTAATTGAATCAGTCAATTCCATAAAAATCAAAAGATAAATAGATGAGTACTATTCTGATCATTCCCAATTCGATTCCAATTTCTCTCTTAAGTCTCAAATAAATTACTTCATGATTTCATTTAACATGACTTCTTTCACCAACCCATTGTTCATTTGTCTTCTCCAAGTCCAATTTTCTGACAATAAAAAATGTCAACAATATTTTTACAAAATTAGTTTTGTCTTTCGAAACTATACTCTGTTCATCTAAGCAATAGAGTGCTCCAAAACATTATCATGCATGGTGCACGTGATCTCCCAGAGAAGGCTGCTTGTACAGAGTCGCACTAAGGAACGATCGATTATTTTTTTAATAATATGCGGCTGGATATAGGAATTTTTTTAGGTGTGGTGTAGGGACACCAACTAATCCATGGAAATTTGTTATTCTTATACTCCAATATATTGTTCATTTGTCTTCACCAAGTCTAATCCTCTAACAAAAAAAAATGTCAACAACATTTATACAAAATTATTTTTGTCTTTCGAAACTATACTCTGTCCATCTAAGCAACAGAGTGCTCCAAAACATTATCATGCATGGTGCACGTGATCTCCCAGACAAGACGGCTTGTACAGAGTCGCACTGAGGAATGACCGAATGTTTTTCTAATAATAGATATGCGGCTGGGTATAGGTAATTTTTTAAGTGGATTGTAAGAACATAAATTAGCAGTTTCTTCAGTCGTATCAGTACTTGATATTTTGAAAATTTTAAACGTTAAAATATCATATGTATGTACACACCACAGGCGTTAAAACGTAACTGCCACCCCGACGCTGTAACATGAATTCCGCCAGCCGATTGCAGTTTAATCTGATTGGCCAGCGTGAGGAACCTTGTATATTTTACCCAATAGATGCAAATGTGCGTGGTGATCCTGCTTTAATCACGCATCTATCTTTGATTGGGTTACTTTGTAACCCAATCCGTTTCCGCAGTAAACTCAAATACTTGAATTCTACAAGGGAATACAGGCTGATTCACGGTGGATGGCACATTAGACGTTTCTGGTGAACCAGACAACGGATCACTTTGAAAATTTAATGGAGGGCATATTCGGACATTCTCTAGACAACTAAAATATTTTTGACAATGCGGTGTTGCCGCTTCTATTAGAAAGCAGTAGCAACTTTGATTTTTCAAATGGA
>NW_019290407.1:81394-137023 GCF_000500325.1 Leptinotarsa decemlineata
GAATGTACTCATTGATCAATTAGCTGCCAATCCCATTGAAGAAGGTCAGCAAATTAAACTAGCAGTATTTACTTAAAACTAATTCATCGTGAGGGAGAGAAGAAATAAATTCATTGGATCCAAAAAAAAAGGATATGACCATATCAAAATTAGAATCAGAATTTTCTACAGCAATTTATTAAATTTGTTGTTTTTCACAAGGTTCGTACCAGTAAACTGAAAAATGAATGAAGTTTAACCGATTTTTCAGTCGGGGAAAAATATTATTGTGAATTGCAGGTTAGTCTCATTTCTGCCCGTAATATAAAAATTATTTATAAAGCGGTACAAGGTAGAATATTTGGAGAATCGAACTTTCTTCACAACAGGCAGTACCTATAGTGATACAGAGTTAGTCAACTGGACTTGAATTAAACTACGTAATGACGCCAGGATACTTGAAATCTCTTTCATTAGGTTGATCACAAAATTCTGCAATATATTCATACATATGCATCAACTTAGGACAAGAGAAACTATCCATATCTGGTTTCAAAATCAATCCAGCCAGGAAATAATTCGATATACCAATGAGATATAGTGGATATTCGAAATGATATTTCGAATGATCTTAAACATGTTTTTTTGGTATTGTTATCATACGATTTTAGTATAATCTTTGAGAAATCTTTCTTTATATTTATTCGAAAAAATATAGTATTGCTCATGCCAAAAAGTCTTTGAAATTCAAAAACAATATTTTGTTATACAATTTTTAGGTAATTTCAACAGGTTCCGAATGTTTCTACAAAAACAGTTCAGAAACTTAAACAACTATTTGAACAAAAAAAGTGTATGCGTCTCGGGACGCCCGATAAAAGTGATAACTTAAACTAATCGAAGTTGAACTATTTAACATCGCCAATTCCAATTGTTACTTTTATAGGATCAAATATTCATACTATTAATGTAAACACACAAAATCAGTATCATCATTTTTAAAACAAGTTTCACATTGTCAAACAGTATATGGCAGTATATGTCTAACGCACAATAAACACTGAGCGTTTGTTCGACGTGAGAAAAGGAGCCTGCCTTCCACTGACAGATGCGTGAGAGAAAGAATCTGGCGCCATTACGCTCCCATAATAAGTTTCACTTCAGTAAACGAAGGTTTTCATGAGCTTTACTTTAAAAAATGTAAATAAACTTTTGTTTACATACATTCAACCTCTGCACACTTATTCATTCAGTGAAAAATAAACATTCCAAATTCCAGAGTCGATTGCAGAGTACATTGTCTTGTTTTAAAATGAATGAAAAATATGGTAAATTGGAATCTAAAATTGATTTGGAAAAGCATTTGAAGCATTCATTATAGTTCAAAATCGAAAATTTCAGTTTGAAATATTCTTATTTTTGTTTTCTATATCCCGTCTGCCGTTTATATCGTGTTTGTGATCTGAAAAGATTGAATGAAGATTATTACTATTATATATTCGTTAGATAATGCCTTTCCTCTTTTGAATATTTTATTTTTAATGGGAAATGAAGAGTAACTACTATATTCTCGAAGCTACATGACTCTAAAGCTTGCTATGAATCAATAATACTGAGAACAGCTTGTTGAACATTGTAGGAACGAATCTCTTCCTACAAATATGAGTCGGAAACTAATTCGACAAGTGTTGCCAATAATGAAACAACGGACAGGCACATTAATACTTTTGATGGATGGTCCACCTCGAACATACACGTTGCTTGTCAGTTCACCCCTGGTGAATTTTTTGTCAATGCTCCTAATGGAAAAGTTTTCGCTGCTGCGAATCATTTCGTTAGTAGAGCAATTTGGGATATTACTCAGGCGAATTGAAAATGGTCAGATTTGAATATACTAGTTCCTCTAGTAAAACCGATGTATTAGATTCATATAAAAGTGAAATAAAGATTGAAATTAGACTATTTTAGATGCATTTTAATTTTACTCTCCCTACTGAATCAATCTGAGTATGCTGGAGGGCAATACATGTTCTGAAGAAGGTGTAATTACACCTATAATGTTCTATAACTATAACCTATAACTATAATGTTTCTCAGAAAATGATTTTATTGTACGTGATTGTGTTACTATACAGTGTGTGCAATTTCAAACCTCAACACCCTATTATTTTGGAACCCAAGAACCGATTTTGAAAAATAAAAATTCAAATAGTACTCGATAAGCTCTATTCAAAGATGTTGATAGATATGGATTTTTCTTATTTTCAAGGCCTACTTTGACCTGCTCAATGGGTCGAAATTCAGAGAAGGGCCGTTAGGCATCTTTTTATCTGGAAAACTGGACGGCCCATTCGATTCGGGTATATTTCAGCTCCATATCTCATAGAGTAAATGATCTCGGCCCCAGCATTAAAGAAATAGTTTTGTCAGTCATGAGTAGGAAATATTAGATTGTGCTAAATTTCATATTATTGAACATTCAAACTCAAACATAATGAATCTATTTGTAACGAGTAATTCTTTAGGCCTGGGTGTGTCAAATACTTTGACGTGAGACTTTTACTCCAGAACTCTCTGGGATTTTCTAACATATTTCAGGAAGTGTTGGTGCCTTTCAAAGGCACCTGGTATTCTTGTTTGAGTAACGGGGGTAATTAAAGTATACCCCTAGTTGTTCTGGCCCTACCCGGTCTAAATAACTGACCCCTGGGTTACCGTTTATCCATCTGCTGCTATCCTGGGCACCTCTTCCGCTTGACAAGGGAGCAGAGAAGTACATCACTCGATACACAAAGTAAAACTTTGGGACTATATTGGCAGTTTAAACAGGATGTATTGAAATTTTCATTAGATCATCCAATGAATAGAAACAAACATACAAAACGAACAATATTATCTGATATTTCTAAGATATTTGATCCACTCGGTTTGATAGCATCTTGTGTTATGATAGCAAAGATACTGATGCAAAAACTGTGGCGTGAAAAATTATGTTGGGATGAAACGTTACCATTGGATTTGGATTACCAGTGAAAAACATTGCAATCTCAATTCTCCGTTCTTATTGAATTGAGCATCCCAAGATATACTCTAATGTCGAATTATGTTCAAGTGGATATCCATGGTTATAAAGACGTATCATCGCAAGTATATGATGCTTCTGTACATTTAAGAAGTATCGGAACAGATGGTAGTATCAAGGTATCGCTTCTTCGTTTTAAGGTCAAGGTTGCACCTCTAAAGACCATAACGATCCCGAAATTGAAACTATCTGGACCTCTTCTGCTCATAAAACTGGTTACAACAGTTAAAGAATCTTTATCGATACGATTTGATAACACTAACTTTTGGACAGATTCAACTGTTGTTTTTGGTTGGATAAAGATCTCTCCTCATCGACTACAGACATTTGTAAGTCATAGAGTAGCTCAAGTACAGAATCTTTCCACCTACCAATAGTGGTACTATGTTAGTTCAGAACATAATCCAGCAGAGTAAAATAGAATATAGTCCACGAAGGTTGAGTTGTAATCATGCAAGAAGGTAAACAATAAATATAGACAGCAAACACTGGAGTTTTTGTTGTTTGAAATAATTGGAGTTCGAATTCAAGGGGATGAACTTGGAGATAAAAGGTTGTTTGTACAGAGCCTCCCTAAGGAACGACAGATTGTTTTTTTCAGTAATATGAGGCTGGGTATAGGAAAATTATATAGGTGGAGTGTAGAGACGTGCTGATAACGTCCGTCCACAAAGGAGGNCACCCTATTATTTTGGAACCCAAGAACCGATTTTGAAAAATAAAAATTCAAATAGTACTCGATAAGCTCTATTCAAAGATGTTGATAGATATGGATTTTTCTTATTTTCAAGGCCTACTTTGACCTGCTCAATGGGTCGAAATTCAGAGAAGGGCCGTTAGGCATCTTTTTATCTGGAAAACTGGACGGCCCATTCGATTCGGGTATATTTCAGCTCCATATCTCATAGAGTGCATTAGTTATTTGATGTCAAATTCCAAAATTCATAATTTTTTGACTATATAACAAACTGTATAACAAACTGTTTACTTTAAAGGAAAGGTGAAGTAGCCATTGAAATGAGAAACACGTGAAATATTCAAATACGAAATTTGACCATCGCATCAGGTGTAGATAGATGTCCCTAGTTCAACCGAAAATCAAAAGTTCTAAATGATTTATCCATATCGTTTAATTTTTTGTCAATCAACGATTGTAAAAATACCCCTTTATATGCTTTTTCAAACATTTGTCTCAACCCAGTGACAGATTTTGGCAAAATTCTCATGATTTCATTTCATACGACATATTCATATGATTAGATCAATAAACCAGGCACTATTTCTCATGGCAGGCTTTGAAATTAAGTGCTTTTTTTTCATTGTTATAATTTTGAGTTAGGTATCCTCAAACGCTTTCCACGAGTATTTGGTGAAGAGTTATAAAAGGGTTTTTCGAGTTTACAAAATGGTAAATGTCAACTTAGTCGAGATACCTGAAATTATGCGTTTAGTTGGTGACAATGCTCGATCAACGAGGGTGGCCGTGAAATAATTAAACACAAGACATCAAGATCGTGAAGTAACTCACCATTCAACCATCTTCAGGATGAATAAGTTATTCAATAGAACCGGAAGAGTAAATGAAACACATGTACCTACCGAGACAAAGAGGGAATATAGAGAGAGACTGACAAATTTCAGAGTACGTTCAAGAACACCCGAAAAATAGCTCGCGGCAGATTTCACGACATTTGTACGTTACTATATTCAAAATATGAATATGTTTGAAAAAAAAAAGTTATTTGCTTCAAACCGAAAATCATACACGTTAGAAAAAGGCAATGGGGGACTAAAGTTAGAATTCTGTTAATTCTGACAAGGTGAATATTTGAATGATAATAACTTTCTGGGCAAAATTCTCTTCATCGATGATTCAACATTTATCACTAACGGTACAGTGTTCACTCAGAACTCCAGGTACTGGGCAAGGGATGAAAAATGCAAAAATACAATATTCACAAAAATCAATGTCTGAGTAGGAATATTCAAAATCTGTATTATAGATCCATAGGTCCACTAAACGGTGGAGAATTGAATAATTTTTTTACAACGAAATTCTTGGATTTCATGGAAGAACTAAGCATTGAAGAACGCAGAAATGTTATGTTTCAGCAGCTAGACGGTACCTCCATTCACAATGTGATTGCTGTGCAGCAATATCCTGATGAAAAATTCCAAGGAAGATGGATTGTTGGCCCTTTCACAATACTTTGTGTGGTGAAATAACACCAGGCCAATTGAGGAAGATCCATCAGAAATTCAGACGACGTTATGAAAAATGTATAGAACTTGAACGAGGATATATTGAAAACTCCAATATATAAAAAAACTTCCATTTACCGTTTAATTCATTTTTGTTGTTGGTGATTTTTCTAAAATGAAAAACACATTTTCAACTTTTGATTTGTTGATTTCAATTAAAGTAGAGACAACTCCATGAAACGATTATAACCTATGTAACTTCGTAACTGAGTATTATTTCATTGAATGGTTACTTCATCTTTTCTGTAAAGTTCATAGACTTTCATACAGGGTCAGTCAAAAAATCATGGATTTGGAAATTTGTCATCATATAACTAACACCATGTATGAGATATTGGACTGAAACTTGAAATCTAGATGTTGCAGTTCATAGTAAGCCTTGAAATTGAGAATAATACATATCTGTCTACATATTTGGATATAACTCGTCAAGAACCATAATTTGAAATTGTTATTTTTCAAAATAGGTTCATGGCTTCCAAAATAACAGGGTGTTGAGGTTTGAAATCGCGCACACTGTATATTGAATTGATGAGTGAAAAACGCTTTAGGTATGTTATTATATTCAGTGAAAAATGTAGAAAATGAATAACTGAATGTTGCTATATTTTTACTAGTGCTGAGAAAAAATTTGTTTTCATTTGTTGCAAAATACTTAAGAAGTTTACCTCCTTATGAATATACTTACCCGTTACTTGATGGCCGTTGATATACAATTCTTAGAAATGAGATATAGTATAGTATAGTATAGTATAGTATAGTATAGTATAGTATAGTATAGTATAGTATAGTATAGTATAGTATAGTATAGTATAGTATAGNGGTCTAAATAACTGACCCCTGGGTTACCGTTTATCCATCTGCTGCTATCCTGGGCACCTCTTCCGCTTGACAAGGGAGCAGAGAAGCACATCACTCGATACACAAAGTAAAACTTTGGGACTATATTGGCAGTTTAAACAGGATGTATTGAAATTTTCATTAGATTATCCAATGAATAGAAAGAAACATACAAAACGAACAATATTATCTGATATTTCTAAGATATTTGATCCACTCGGTTTGATAGCATCTTGTGTTATGATAGCAAAGATACTGATGCAAAAACTGTGGCGTGAAAAATTATGTTGGGATGAAACGTTACCATTGGATTTGGATTACCAGTGAAAAACATTGCAATCTCAATTCTCCGTTCTTATTGAATTGAGCATCCCAAGATATACTCTAATGTCGAATTATGTTCAAGTGGATATCCATGGTTATAAAGACGTATCATCGCAAGTATATGATGCTTCTGTACATTTAAGAAGTATCGGAACAGATGGTAGTATCAAGGTATCGCTTCTTCGTTTTAAGGTCAAGGTTGCACCTCTAAAGACCATAACGATCCCGAAATTGAAACTATCTGGACCTCTTCTGCTCATAAAACTGGTTACAACAGTTAAAGAATCTTTATCGATACGATTTGATAACACTAACTTTTGGACAGATTCAACTGTTGTTTTTGGTTGGATAAAGATCTCTCCTCATCGACTACAGACATTTGTAAGTCATAGAGTAGCTCAAGTACAGAATCTTTCCACCTACCAATAGTGGTACTATGTTAGTTCAGAACATAATCCAGCAGAGTAAAATAGAATATAGTCCACGAAGGTTGAGTTGTAATCATGCAAGAAGGTAAACAATAAATATAGACAGCAAACACTGGAGTTTTTGTTGTTTGAAATAATTGGAGTTCGAATTCAAGGGGATGAACTTGGAGATAAAAGGTTGTTTGTACAGAGCCTCCCTAAGGAACGACAGATTGTTTTTTTCAGTAATATGAGGCTGGGTATAGGAAAATTATATAGGTGGAGTGTAGAGACGTGCTGATAACGTCCGTCCACAAAGGAGGTAGGCGGATGCCATGTGCTATCGTGGGATTCCATTTTGTGTTGTGTTCGTCCATTGTGTTGAATATTGAAACGTGGTTAATAAATATCGTTCAAATGTTTTTAAATAAATAGTGCTCTCATTCACGCCGTTTGGAGGCCGGAGTAGACCGGATGCCCAAGTGGTAGTAGGATTGCAATCAATAATCGTTTATGAAGAACATGATAATTTTATATATCAAAAGGTCTTTCAAGTAGAAGGCGACAAAAAAAGGATGGCAGCATTGCTCCTATCGTTGATGTATGAATCAACCACTATTTGTTATAATGTTTAGAAAAAAAACCTCACAACTTTTTCAATCAATACCATTCGATGAAAGAATTGTCCTTAAAAAATGTGGTAAGGAGCTAGGAAAAGAGGAATGGATGGTAGGTATGGAAAGTTGTTTATTAAACAACTCATTACTTTTGTACGTGATCAAGTGAAGAAAAAATAGGTGTGAATATAAATGAAACCGACTTACATTCCATAGCGAAACAACCCCATTCCATAGTATGCGACTCGTACAGACGGGACATGCTCTTCATGAAAGTGACATCTCGACATGACGTGAATATAATTACGTACCCTCGTGGTTGGTGCATTATGCCCTTGCCGACACCCTAACGGTAGTGTTATAGATCTTCCATCATGACGACAAAAATGCGCTTCGTGTCGCACTGAATATTGTTTCCGACATTTTTGTATGCGGAATATCACGGAAGTGTGTAAATTCGTGATGGTGTTCCAGACAGGTTTTCGCTTGAAATTGCTCATTATTTTGTCACGTTAAAGTTTTTTATCTGGAGGTGATTTCCATAGTTGTTATGATGAAATACATATAAACCTAAGTTGAAACAATATAAATATTTAATTATAAATACTTTTTAGAGATTATAATGTATCTTCAACTGTGGTAGAAAATACACTATTTTGAATAAGAATGTTTTAGAAAACTGCATTCAGTCTGAAATTCGATAGAATAAAACAAGAAGTAAGGAAAAACTCAGGTGCTAATTGCTATTATTGTTTCATCGAATGAGACGAATTATTTGAATGTTAGATATTCTTGTTTGGCTTTGAAGTCTTCTGGAAATCATGGAAATCTGGAATCAGGAGATCATGATTCTATTACGACTGATTTTCAGACCTACCGATAGCTGGCGCCCATAATATTCACAAACGATGAAATAAAATTGTGAAATTGGTTTCAGTCGGTCAAAAGGTATCCAAATATTTTTTGAAGTGTCGATTGAATTCTATTTTGGGAAGATATGTGTATTTTACTAAAACGTTTATGTGGATAATGAAAGAGGTAAAATTTCACACACGAAACACTGTTATTCTCAATGGCGGATATCGATGTTTCGGAATAAATTACTTGCCTTATTGCCTCTTCAGCACTAATTTGGAGAACAGAAGTACTCAATTCATTGATAAAATCACGACTTTATGCCACGAATGAATAAAATGACAGTGAGAAAAGACATTTATTTGTTCATTTGATTTAATCCCAGCGAAAGGAATCTTGTTTAAATTGAAAGGAGTATATTTTTTGGTTTCTTTCTTTCGAAGGAAGAACTGTTTACAAAGCCTGTTCAGTCAAAGCCTGAATAATCGAGTAGAACTGGCCGATTCTTGATGAAAATCCATATTGAAACTAATCAATACAGTAAGCGTAACTCAATAGTAAACGCTTGAGTTAACGCTTGAGAAAGTTATTGTTTAGCGAAACACGTGTCGCGGTTTTTTCTTTATAGTGAAAATCATACAATAAACTGTATTAATTAGTTTCAAAGCCTTGACGAGCAAAACATTTTTTGAATATGTGAATAAACGATGAAATGAAATGTAACACGAAAAAAAAAACACTTCTTCATTTGAGATTAACACTCATCTTAAAAAAATAGATTTGTCTTGAGTGTAATGCTTATAATTTGATAATATGTTATACTTGGCTCAACTGTTGTATTTATTTATTTATTATAAATATGTATGTATGTATGTATGTATGTATGTATGTATGCATGTATATTTGTTTGTTTGTAACTCTTGAGCTCGGGATCTATATTTGACAGAATTATCGACATTATTGCTTGATCTATTTGCGGGCAGATGCCGCTGTGCGTAAGCTCCTTGATATAACTAACTTTACATGTATTTCTTCATTTGATTTTTTTTTATCAACACGCGCGCTTGCTGCCTTATTTGTAACCCTCCTCTGCGCGCCTGCTGCCTTGGGCTTGGTAGCTGATTTTCAGGCCCCCTCTCCGGAATCGGAAAATATCAATGGTCATTTTTATAAACAATATATTGCTGACTGATACCAAAGTTTAGATAAGTATTGTTTAAAAATACTGAAAAACACACTTTTATAGCATACGAAACTAAAAAATGAAAAAAAAAATAGTTCAAAAAACTAAAAACCACGCTTAATAATAATAATATAACTTGGGTACTAGCCGGTGAACAGGATATTTGCAAAATATCGGTAATATGATGGTTTTCATAAGTAATGATATGATCGTTGAAATTGAGATTTATGAATTATTTGACGTTTATTATGAGATATCACTTTTTTTTTCATGATTATAAAAAATTAATCATCATAAATATGTCTCATACCAGATCATTTTCTTCAAGCTGATTATCAATGAAAATCTTCATTTCTGCTGATGAATTTAAAACGTTAGAAAGATAATGTTTCATTTATTTATCAACTCAAACGTAATATCAACAAACGGGAACCTCAGGCGTAGAATAAGTTGGAAACAAGCACTTTTCTCGAACACCAGAAATGCCATACTCTTCTTGATGCGCGTTTCACCAACCAAGTGTTCTTCTTCAGGTGATTAAGTTGGTGACTTCATCTCCTGAAGACGCCAACTTGATGGGTGAACGCGCGTCGAGAAGAGTATTGCATTTCTGGTGAATAGAAAGAATGCTTGCTTCGAAAATATTTGGAGACGAATGTTAGTATCAAAAATAATGTTATCCAAAGACAATATTGAAGATATAATTTCCAAAATGCCAAAAATAGCAACTATTTTGGTTTCCCATGAAACAACAAACATATTTTGTGTTTATAACTGTCATCTGAAAGAAGATAATAATAATATAAATTGAACAAAGGATGTTCTTCCTCTTGAATATGATCACATGGTGATCGAAACACGTGTCGAGGTGTTGAAATAACGGTTTGATGATGAGTAAAAACTCCAGTAATATTATTGGCTTCAAATAGGTTTCAAAAACCCCTCCCCATCCGAATATTCCATANGGCTTCAAATAGGTTTCAAAAACCCCTCCCCATCCGAATATTCCATATTTCAGGTGTGCCTCTATCAAACTTTGGTAAAGAATTTTGAGTTGTCTGGTTTCAAATATGTCTGCTATTCTCCTGAATCTATATAGATTATATCGTAGTTTTTTAATAGATAATCTGTGAGTATACCACATGTAATCATTTGTTCCTTGCTAATGTGATTTTGGATTCGCACTTGTTGCTTTCTTCCAGTTAAATATGATTTCACAAGATTGTATACCCTCATACCCATATCCTCTAACGTTTGCAATAGAGTGGAGTGATCAACAGTATTCAAGACTTTTGCCAAATCTACGAATACTCCGATGAGGAGTTTTTTCAAGTCTATAGCCTTGTATATTCGAACTGTTAGTTTTTTCTAGCATCCTGAGTTGAATTTCCTTCTCTGCATTCCAACTGCGAATCAGACAAAATGTTGTATTTATTCAGAAATTAATTCAGTCGCTTTTCTATTATTTTCTTAATGATTTTACTGAAGTTAATATCAATGTTACGGGGAGATAGTTAGACATCTCAGCTCTATTACCATTTTTGTAAATTGGAACAACAGTAGCTAGCTTGAATGTTGTAGTAAATTCAGCTGTATCAAATGATTTATTGATTATACAGGGCTTTTCATGATGAGCGTTAGTTAGCCGTTTCTGACAAACTATTTAACGGATCAAACTGAAAATTTCACAGTATACATAAATCAATATGACCTACACGCCTAAAATATTTCAGACGAAGCGGCGTTGTCGCTTCTACTATAAAGTAGCGGCTTCTTTGAACACCCCCTCGAAAACGGTTCAAAATAGAAATAGTATTATCTGAACAAAGTTATTCTAACATTGGATGTAGAGCTCAAAAATGTTGAAATAAACAGGGTTTTCCATTTGAAAAAATTGAGTTCCACTCATTTTTTCATGAGATCAAAGTATCTGCATTTTTTGAAGACCCTGTATGAGGCAAATGAAAATATGACTCGGAGTGAAGATCCTCATAGTATCACTCCACTCCATTTCAAATTTGATCGTTTTAGTGCAAGTGAGTTCAAGATTATCAGCATTTATAAAAGTTCATGTTTGGTAAAAAAAATATCGAAATTAATTTATATCTTCTAAACGGTAATAGATAGGTAATAAACAGTATATGAATTTGTTGACAAAGTGATAATGAAAAATCAAAGAAGCCGCTAATTTATAGTAGAAGCGACAACGCCGCTTCGTCTAAAATATTTTAGTCGTGTAGGTCATCATGAAAAGCCCTGTATATGTAAGCGGAATCTTGATGAAATCTACTATATGCTACAACAATTTTAATATCTAAAGGAAGAGAAAAAGTTTATTTTCATAAATTTTTCAGTTTCATACAGCCATCTTCTTTAAAAATTTTTTTTCCAATTCTGAACCTACATTTATGAAGTAGTCATTAAAATTATTTGCTATTTCTGTTGGTTCTGTTGACAAATACCCATCTTTTGAGTGTATGCTGTTTATTTCTGTAGAGCTAGGGTTTGGGAATATTTCGTTTACTGTTTGCCATAATTGCTTCAAATCTGATTTTGCTTTTTTAATTAGTTTTTCGAGAACTTTTTTGTAATTCCTAAACTTTTGTTGTAGGATTTCATTGTTCGGTTATTTTTTTAATTTATGATACATTTTTTTTTAATTTGTAGCTTTTATCAACGATTTTGATATCCAATTCTTTTGTTTTCTTTCCCAACTTTTTATTTTGATATACTCCGTAGGATTTCATTGTTCGGTTCTTTTTTCAATTTATGATACATTTTTTTTAATTTGTAGCTTCTATCAACGATTTTGATATCCAATTCTTTCGTTTCCTTCCCAATTTTTTATTTTGATATACTTCGTGGACTTTTCCACTGCATTTTGTACGATACCTACAAATTTATCATTCACCAAATCATATGTCACTTTCCTTAATAATTCTTTCTAACTAGTGGTCCATTCA
This sequence comes from Leptinotarsa decemlineata, assembly GCF_000500325.1. Lineage (NCBI taxonomy): Eukaryota > Metazoa > Arthropoda > Insecta > Coleoptera > Chrysomelidae > Leptinotarsa > Leptinotarsa decemlineata. Next base: position 93,907 of record NW_019290407.1, read on the forward strand.
TTATTTCATTTCGTCAATAAAAATTTAATCATAAATTTGTGAGATATTCAAAAATATACTTGATGAAAATCCATTATAACGAATAAAAAAAACACTTATATTCCAAATTTCCATTCGAAAGTTCACAAAACGGCAACACGTGTTTTGCTATACACAGTAGTATCATCTTCGGGTGTCGCAATACATCAATATGTTATTTCATAGCAAAACACGTGTGGCGCTAATGTAAACTTTGGAATGGAAATCTCACTTGAAAGTGTTTTTTTTAATACGTTAGAATTATCTAAACACAATGAGTGCTGATTCACATGTCTCACCAATTGTTACATATTTTGTTCTTGAGTTGTAGCTTTTTCGTCAGTAACATCCAGATAGTATTGACAATTGGCAGTTTGGGTAGTCACATGCCACTCCTTTGGAATTTATAGAGCACTTGAAATGTAAGACTTCTATTAAGTTTGTCCTAACTTTCTCACCATTCAAAATTAACTATAAGAGACATCCAACTCTGTAATTGCTACGAAAACACACTCCTTAGAGTTTCTAATTTGTTGGCAACTATTACTTTAGTTCAACCCTGCAGTTAACCATCTCAATTACAAAGTTTTTGCGAAGAACTTTCACGAAACTACGGATAACGACCAAGGCGTCTAATTAGTGATTGGTTTATCTATTTGAATAGTGAGGATCAATATATATTGGATTCTTCGAAAAAAAAAAAAATGAACAATGGAATATCGTAAAAATTCGAATGTGAGACACTATTTTAAATTCATTAACTATATGAATAAATTTTTTGAAATTACCGTAAATATACTTAGCTATTTTTTCCTGGGAATGAACACATTAAAAAATGGCGAATTATTCAATTAAGTTTGATCGTTCATAAGGTAATGAGAGTTTTTGAATTTCTTTATTTCCATACTCTCCAACAGGTTAAGTTTCAAACATATCTTCTGGAATTAGAGGGGCTTGCCATACTTGAACTCATGCATATGTGGAATTTATTTTTTCAATCTGGAAACATTTTTGTGTTTCTTTATGCGGGCTCTGAACGTTCTTCCAGAGTTTGACCTATATAAAACATGGGACATGACCCAGACGATAATTTATACACTCCCGATTTTTCAGAAACTGAACTTTTATCTTTGTCTTTCTTAATGTGCATGCCTAAGTTTTTGTTGGTTTTGGAAGCAATATTTACACCTTTGTTGTGCAGAAAATCTGAAGTATTTGTGGTGGGTTGGCCCAAGTAGGTTGAAATTCTATAAATTGTATCCTTTTCTCATCGAATTTGGTAAATTTCCTTCAAAGCTTGGCTGTATGACTTTTTGATAATAAAGAAGGTCAGTGTTATGATCTTCATTCGTGTTTGAAGGCCGTCGTGGTTTGGAATTGTATTCTAAGGTTTCGCCAGCAAGAGTGGTTGGCTTCTTCAGAGGTTTATTCATCTTGATGGTTCACCGCCTGCCACTCGTTCTGACGAAACCTTAGGATGCAGTTCCAAACCACGACGACCTTCAAACCCGAATGAAGATCGTAGCACTGAAAATCTCGGCCGCGAAAGCCTTAACCAATATTGGAAGGTAGTTTAAATCATTTACCCTTCGTGAAGCTTGCGATTTATTTATATATTTTTCCAATAAAAAAATATAATTGTGTCACTGAATAATGTGAAAATCAGAACAAAAGGCATAACCAACATTTTTTTCTTTATGTGATGATAATATATCGACAAATTATCTTGATAAGACTGTTAATCAAAAGAAAACTCATACCGATAGATATCTCAACTACAAATACAATAAATACGCCGAAATTCACCCAAAGTTTTGAATTTTCATTCTGTTTTACCGATTACTAGTAGCCGACTGACTTGTCAGTCATTGCTTTTGCTTTTGCTTTTCTATCAAAAGCAAAGTACGATCCATAGAGATAGATCATGACTTTTCTGGTGGATATGTTTATCAAACTAACATAGAAGATCACCTTAACGTGACTACTTTTCCGTACATAAAATCTTTGTTATCACGAGATAATTCATCATAGACTATTATTCTGATATTTTGTTTTGCAGACTCAAGAAATACTGCCTTAAAGATTACACACATTTTTTTTAGCTTGTATCAATCTTGAATTTGAAAGATACATGTCTATAGAACATTCCACAACCAAAAAAACTCGAAGTGTTAGCAACTTCTCACAGTGCGTAAGTTAATTAATTCTATTATTATTTGTACTACTTTTTCCCAGAAGACGAATTCGTTTGACTAAAATTGTACTTCAGACTGAAAGGAGGCCTCGAACTTAATATTCCATTTGCACTCGGCACCCTCTTCACGGTGAAAGCAAAGGGTTTGAGAGAGAGAACATTTTAATTAACTTATTTAGGAAACATTAACAGAACATTTGTCAGTAGAATTTTCCTCTCTTCCAAATGTTTCAGTCAAGGGTTATAGGACGGGGTGTTGAAATGACGGGTTTTATGTGGGATATAATAATAATTAAGTGATGCAGGGGGCGATCAGTTCAGTTAACGAATGCATCAACAGTGAGATATAAAAATTTCATTTGGTGGAAGGTGAGTAACACTGGTTGGAATTGGAAAAAAGTTTCCCATTTGCATACAAACAATGTGAGAAACTCTTTAAGAGTCGAAGAAAGTAATTTTTCCATATTTTTTGTATAAACATCAGGAAGTAGAAAATCCAACAGCTTTTTTCCAAAAACTAACTTCTTCGGAAAAATGTTTCCTTTTAGATTATTACTGAAATTTGTGCGATACAAAGTTTTGAAATGATTGTAAAAAGTGTATTCGGCACAATTTTCATATTGTATAAGGTGTATTCTTGGAGTATTGAATCTTTCCTAATTAACAATTTAATGTTGTTGAATTATCTCATACTTCACACACAATTCATAGGTGATATCCCATATTGAAATTTATCAATTTCCTCTAGAAACAGCACATTGTGGTTTCTGGGATACATAAATACAAATATAATAAAAAAATATCTGATCATGGGATCTAGAATTGATCCGCGCTTTATTTCACACTTACTTACAGTCGTGAGCGTAAACTAAAAGTTACTTCTAAATTACAACAATTTCATTGTCTTACATATTATCTACTTGTATGCCTACTTTCTAATGAACAAATCTACCTGAAAAGGTCAGGTGTGAATTCATTAACTATATGAATAAAATTTTTGAAATTACCGTAAATATACTTAGCTATTTTTTCCTGGGAATGAACACATTAAAAAATGGTGAATTATTCAATTAAGTTTGATCGTTCATAAGGTAATGAGAGTTTTTGAATTTCTTTATTTCCATACTCTCCAACAGGTTAAGTTTCAAACATATCTTCTGGAATTAGAGGGGCTTGCCATACTTGAACTCATGCATATGTGGAATTTATTTTTTCAATCTGGAAACATTTTTGTGTTTCTTTATGCGGGCTCTGAACGTTCTTCCAGAGTTTGACCTATATAAAACATGGGACATGACCCAGACGATAATTTATACACTCCCGATTTTTCAGAAACTGAACTTTTATCTTTGTCTTTCTTAATGTGCATGCCTAAGTTTTTGTTGGTTTTGGAAGCAATATTTACACCTTTGTTGTGCAGAAAATCTGAAGTATTTGTGGTGGGTTGGCCCAAGTAGGTTGAAATTCTATAAATTGTATCCTTTTCTCATCGAATTTGGTAAATTTCCTTCAAAGCTTGGCTGTATGACTTTTTGATAATAAAGAAGGTCAGTGTTATGATCTTCATTCGTGTTTGAAGGCCGTCGTGGTTTGGAATTGTATTCTAAGGTTTCGCCAGCAAGAGTGGTTGGCTTCTTCAGAGGTTTATTCATCTTGATGGTTCACCGCCTGCCACTCGTTCTGACGAAACCTTAGGATGCAGTTCCAAACCACGACGACCTTCAAACCCGAATGAAGATCGTAGCACTGAAAATCTCGGCCGCGAAAGCCTTAACCAATTAATAAAGAATGTATTAGACTGCTATCGTAATCACTGTTGACGGCTATTTGTTTCATTATGTTCAGTTCTTTATTGAAATTCGCCTCTGACAAGGGCACACTTATTATTCTGTGGATCATACTGTTGAAAGCTGCTACTTTGTGCTCACACAGATGGGTGGACGAATTATGAATGATAATATCTGTATATGCTGGTTTACGATAAATTGAAAAATCATGTTCGTTGTTTACTTTTGTTATTGCCAAGCCCAAAAAATTTAAAAAATTTATACAGTCTTCCTTTTCCATCTCCATGGTGAACATGATGGAAGGGTGGAAAGAACTGATGAAATTCAAAAACAGTCAACTGTCGGTTGACCAGGATCCATCCACATATTCATACCAATACACGAACCTTCTTACCAGTGGCCAACTGTGTATGTTTCTCTCCAAATCATTCATGAAAATCTCTTCCAGAAAGGGACTACGTGGGTTTACCGTTATGAGACCTTTGCAAGGTGAGTAAAAAATTTCACTGAATTGAAAGTAACTATGTGACAAATGAACCGTAGGCAAGTCTAATATTTCCTTTTTCACTATCGGATTGATAGACCTTTCGTCCAATAGATCATCGACAAGAGTAATCGTTTCATTCGAAGGAATACTTGAGAAGTGAGACAAATTGGTTCTTCAAGCACTGAAACTTTCAGCAAAAATCTGTGTTGGTAGTGGAACTAATGTGTCCTAATACCGAATCCATTAGAATTTAGAAACTTTATTGTCACTTATATCATTTTTTGCAAAACTGGATGATCTCGTTGCCCCTGGTGAGCAGAGAGTAATAATAATGATAATGAATGAAAATTAAATTCAAAGACGGAATAACAGGATTTTTTTCTAACGTGTATGTTTGTTTGCAATTAACTTGTATATTTCTAAGAATTATAGAATTTTCCTAAAATAAGATATCTCAAACTTGACCCATTGTCAATCAATAGGTGAACATGATCTTTTGATATGTAAATCCACGCTTCCAGTTCAAGAAGAAGTGAGCCATTACTATAACTTTCTATCACTATCTGGAAGCATCGGTTTCATCAGCCTAGTCAGCAGCAAACAAAGCATCTGTCCCTATGCAAGCAACTCACTTTCAGCCACATTCTTTCAATCACGCTCGAACAAACAAAAAAAATACTTTGGCAAAATCAATTACGTAATGTTTGGAATCCTTCTCTGCAGCAGTAGAGAGTGGCAATAAAAATAAATGGGATTCCAAATAACCAAAAGGAAAGTAATAAAAGCCGACACACTATGTAAATTCATTGAAATCTTCCGGGCTCGGCGGCGGGGAGTTTTTCGTAGATCTGTGCGCCCGGCACCGCCATTGGATTTAAAGATAACTAATGTAAATACAAATTTGGATTTGGAGCCACTTCGGTGCTGCTGCTGCTGCTGCGGCTGCATTAAGAATGATTTTCGAAATGCATGAATATTAAAGTGTCTTGTAGAGACTTAGGGCGGAAGAATATTATCACGGAGGAGGGTTGAGATCCCCTGAAGGAAGATCCCTGATTTATTCTTCAAATAATTCAGGATTACTTGGTTAATTTATCATTTGATAATCAGAAAATCTTGAAATGTTTATTGGATTTACCTACGTTACGATTGCTTGACTGCATATAACCATCATAAAGTTTGTGTCGTGAATCGTTACCTTACGAAAATTTTATAGATCTCCATGTGAGGAGCTGCTGCTTGAATAAATACTTATCTACAGACATACCTATATATTTATTTTTTGAGCATTCTCCGAATAATGTTGTAAGAGTTAAGACACAAGTTCGATGAGTATTTGAGTATTTCAACTATGACATTTAACAATTTTGTGTTGACCATGATTATATTTCCATGATTATACATCCATCCAAATATAAACAGTTCTGATAATAATATTTACAGAAACAATTTCATAAGTAAAATTCTGGAAAATATGTGGATGACTCCAATGAAATGATTGGCATTATAAATAAAAAAGAACAACCTTTGAAGTAATCCAACACTCTGACAAACTACTCTACAGAATCTTTCGATATTGTTTGCTTGTAAAGTTAGAATCATTTGAAATTTAAAAAAAATTAGTGGCGTGTATTTGAAAAAAAGCTGATATTTTGACACGAGAATATTCGATTGAAAATTAGGGTGCTTTTTTGATGTAAAGTCAAAAAAAAATGAAAAAACTGAATATTTTATCAAACTCAACCAAAAATGGATCTAAGAGGATTTAAATGATACCTTCAGTTATCACCTGAAGACGATTGTGGATACTAACAATCGAAACGTCGTGAATCAGCTTGATTTGGAATCTTTTTAATTTTCAATTTTTTTGTTAATAATTCTTTATTTTCATCTGGTGTTAACAGTTTAATTTCATTTTTGATATTTTTTTGGTTGTTGCTTGTATTTTAATTCATTGTAATTTCAGTTTTTTGCTTAAAATAATTGTTATTTTTCAGCTAATCTCTTTTTAGTTTTTTTACAGATTCTTTCAGGTATTTCAAATTAATATATATCAAGTTTTATACTTGATAATGGGGTCAAACCCGAAACCGGTCGTAAAAATAAAATCTACCAGTGGTATTTTGACAAAAGTGTTTTTTATTCATTTCTTTTAAGTCATCATGAATTAGCATAAAGTAAACAAGTCATCAATCATACATATTAAATTTATATCATATTAGAAGTTATCAGCTGAAGACGATCGTGGATACTAACGTATCTAACGTTGGGAATTAACTTGGTTTGGAATCTCTTCAATTTTTAATTTTCATTTCTTGTTAATAATTTTTAATTTCAATCTCATGTTAACAGTTTGATTTTCTTTTTAATTTTTGGTTGTTGCTTGTATTTTATTTTATTGTAATTTCAGTTTTTTGCTTAATGTAATTGTTATTTTTTAGCTAATCTCTTTTAATTTTTTTTACAGATTCTTTCAGGTATCAATCTATGTCATATCATGCTTTTGATCAGCTAAGCATTGAGTAATCAAAATAAATAATAACGGAATTATATAGAAGAAAATAAGCATTGGTGGTCTGAAAACTTAAAAATTCAGAATTTGCATAGAACTGCTCCTTACCATATTGAAACTTCACTATGAAAGTGACACTGTAGAGCAACACGTATGTCGCTAAACAATAGCTTTTTCAGGCAAGTGAAAACTTTACCGTTAGCTCTATTAGTGAAACTCAAATTGAATGAAATTTCTTCTTGAGAATCTATAATATAAATAATAATTCATAGAACAAACAAAAAAATTGTATAAAACTTATAATTACATTCCATAAACCTTTTCTGGCTATATTCAGATTCAGATTCTTTATTAACCATTTGTAGCCAAGTTGTGGATATGGCAAGTCATATTACTAGTCATATTATTAGTAGCGCATTAATGTTAATGTTATAAATATTAATATAAATTAGGTACTTTTGCAATAGTTCACAAATTCTTCAAGGCTGTAGAAAACATTCATTGTCAGCATTTTTTAATTTTTTTTCTTGAAGAGAGGGTGCGATAATTCTTTTACATTATTTGATATATAATTATATAGTGTAAGTCCATTATGTTGTGGTGATTTTGTATAATATGTGTGGTTGAATTTTTCGATGCGAAGGTTATCTTTGTTTCTTGTTTCATACCTGTGTCTATCACCATTTCTAGCATAGCAATCTTTATTAGTATGTATATACAGTAATATATTTAGAATGTATATGCAGGGAAATGTCAATATATGTTTAAATACTTCTCGGCATGAGTCAAAAGGTTTCATATTATATATAATTCTTATTATGCGTTTTTGGAGAACGAAGACTCTAGTCCATTCAGTTGCAAGGCCCCAACTAATTATGTTGAATGATAAGGTCGAGTAGACTACGGAGTAATATACTTTCAGGAGAGATGATTCATAAAGAGATTTTTTTAGTATTAGGAAGGCAAAGCAGCTTTTTTTGAGTTTGTTACATGTATTATCTATTTGTTCGATCCACGTTATGTTATTATCGAGATGTATGCCTAAGAATTTTGTTGAGCTTGATAATTCATGTTGATTGTTGTTTATATTCAGATTGACAAGGTTTTGCTTATTACTGCGTGCACTGTTGAATTGAATGAATATAGTTTTTTGTAGGTTCACCACAAGATGGTTTCTTGTACACCATTCATAGAATTGGTTCACTACTGAGGTCACGTTCACATTAAGAGTACTCAGCGAAGAGCCCGTCACTATTATTGTCGTATCGTCTGCATACATAAACACCTTTCCCCCTTCAATGAAGTCAGGTAGGTCATTTATGTACAACAGAAATAAGAGTGGTTCCAAGATACTCCCTTGAGGGGTTCCAATACCTATGATTGTTAGACGTAACAGGAACAAAAAGCAGTAAAGTTTTCAAAAGAGTCTAATTTTGTTGCTCAAGTTCATGAGCAGCAAAATTATTAGCAGTTTTAACAGAGCGACATGTATATAGATCATGTTGTTCTAAGAGTCAAGTGGGTCTTATTTTACAGTGGACTGTATTTTTTATTTCAACAAACAAAAACTTGACCTGAGTAAATGTTGTCTTCAGAAACGACTGTTTTTATATGACGTTGACAGTAGCGAAATTATAAATTTCATCTGGGATATTTTTTTTCGAAGTTACTTTCGGTATGGAAACCATCACGAACAAATATAATTTTCAATAGTGGTAAGATGACATATATTCTCAAACAGAATTTCCATTGAAATTGAATAGGTATTTTCGAATAATTTGACAGAAATGGCTACCAAGAGATGTCGACTAATTTTCAGAAACTGTTTAAAATCTTGTACACGTACTTATTGTAGCTTCAAATATTGAAAATTAATTATTGTTACAATACTTACGAAATCATAAATACTTACTTCCAAAATCATAAATTTCAAATTTTTCAAAATTTTTCTCTAGAATTCCAATATTACTCGAGAGATCACTGTAATTATAATAAAAAATGAGTGAACGTTTCTCCAATTTTTTGCTTTTCAACTTTTCATAGTGTGTATCTAGATCAACTATATTAGAAAAACTTAGGAGTTCGTCTCGTCAGATAAAAAAATAATCTAAGTAAGCTAATATAGTTACGTGTTTCTTCACTTCTGTAACCACCATCAATCTGTAGCTTTTAAACTGGGTGGGAGAGTTGTCTGCAGGGACTTTCATTTCAAAAATATGCATTTGTACATGATACATAAATTGTCACTCTTCAAGTAGTTTTCTTAGATGTTCTGTGATTTTCTTGAGTTGTTTTTCATCCTTTAAGATTTTCTTATTGTACATTGCCTAACCTTTAAATTGTTCTTTTCGGAGGTATTCAAAATAAACTGATATATTTCTGAAGTTATTTGAAGAGGTATCAGAAAACCAAAAAACACAATCTCATTGTCAGTTATCAAGTTGTATCGCGTTTATAGAATTTTATCCGACATTTTATATCCGAGAAACCATCACCGGCTTTACTTTTCCATATGGATCATAAAAAAGAATCACCTTTCATGAGTTAGCCTTCTTGGCAACAATGTCAATGATGTATCATACATAATAAAAAGTTACTCATGTTTGAAACGGCATTCGAACAAACTTAAAAGTTGGAAACTTTTTTCTAATTTAACTGATTCTGTATCGACTTACGCTTTAAGATTTTCCCAAGTTGGCTTCTTATCTTGAACATATTATAGATTCGTAATTTGAATCAGCCAGAATTTTCATTTATTTTTCTTTTTCATTTCTTCTCCGTGTCGGATACTTCCACTCTCGCTTTGTGACCAGAGACGGCTTGAATTCAATTATATAACAGCTGTCAGGAAGGCGTACTTTTTGTGAGGTTGGCTGAAACTTCACGAAATCATCACTCTCTATTTCTACCGAACTACATTTTCCCAGTTTATTATCTCCATTTTTGGTAACCTGGTCCAATATAACAATCATAAAACACCAATTGTGTTGGGAAATGATCATCGTTTTCATATCTCTCTTTACCGAAATAGGAGAAATGACTTGGAAGTTGATACTGGCTGTGTGGCGAAACGACGCATTAAGGTTTTCCGATGGAAAGTGCTTCGGGGGAAATGGTCACATAAGTATACCTTCGTCCCCGATTTGGCCCAAATGACTCTTTAAAAGTGTCGGAATGACCCAATTTCGGAACTATATTATAGGATCATTTTGGTCAATTACGTTCGTGCCGCTATTAGCGGGAAACCGCAAACTAGCGTGTCCATGGATACTGGACCAACATTTCTGTATAACGATATGATGAAATTTCCAAGGAGAGCAGATTTTGATAATAAAATTGTTCTCAAGGATGACATCAATGAAAATGTACCGAAAATTCGATTATCTTATATTATTTTGTGAATGAATTTGCTTTCTTTTACATTTATATATCACATCCTAATTGATTCATGTTTTGAATAAAAATATAGCACGGAAATAATATAATGTTCATTGGATTATGGACCAGTTGAAATTGGTCATAATTCTGAGAGTGGCAATTCTTTTTATGTTTCATCTTTAAGTTTCGGTAATTTTAAATACATATTCAACATCGACTGTCTTGACTCGTATTACCGAGTTTTAGTTAGCTGGAAATAACGCGACTAAAATAATCACCAAAATACATGACAAAAATATTCGATAACCCAAAAATTTTATGTTTCATCTTTAAGTTTCGGTAATTTTAAATAAATATTCAACATCGACTGTCTTTACTCGTATTACCGAGTTTTAGTTAGCTGGAAATAACGCGAATAAAATAATCACCAAAATACATGACAAAAATATTCGATAACCCAAAAATTTTATCGTGATACTTCAAACTAAGCAAAAGGGTCCTTTTCGGACTCAGTGAGTCACGATACCACCAATTACCACATCCTATTCAAAAGGATGAGATACCCTAGAGGACGAACACACGCCGTTAGCTCTAATGACCTTCAAATCCACAGCCCCACTTGGGCGGACTGTGTTAGACCAGCGTGCGGTTTGTCAAACCCACTGACGGCTTAATTTAACTAATATAGAACTACTATAATATTATATACATCTTTACATCCGTAGTTCCCTTTGATAGTATTAATCGTTCCAGTTGTTACTATAGGGAAGTTCATCGTCCAGATACGACGTCCATCGGAAATATTACGTGGGCCGATATTTATATTTTCACCCTAGTAATGTTATTTTTTTATGATTTTTCACTTCTGCATGCGTTCGAGCCATGTCATATTTTCTGTTTGCTACTGAAACTCATGCCTGAGGCTTCCCTAGTCTAACAGCATGTCACATGACAAACTTGAATTAATAATTTGGCATAATATCTAACTTTGGACGACCTCTACGACTTTCATCGCTAAGCAATTGAACTGGCGCCCAACAAACACTTAGTGTTGTCGGGTATTATTGCCCTACGTAGAACTAAATCGAACAGTGAAACAAAAACAAATATATCTACTGTGTTCAGAAAACCGTTATGGTTTCTTATGCGTTTCGTTAGCGAAAGAAATTCATTTCATCTGATCATTCGTTTTCGATGTCTATTATTAATTACAAAAAAAATGCACGTCAAATTCGCAACTGAACAATTTAAAAGACTAACTCCGGAATAATAAGCATAACTAAGTTTCACATTCAGTTGTTTCGATAAGCTGTTTATCGTTTTATTAACGCCGTTTTATAACAGTTGAGAAATCGATTGAAGGATGTTCTCAAAACGTGATGCTGAATATGAAAGGTCCTTCAGATTAAAAAAGATTCGACGCTTTGAAACCATTCCTTGGAATGCAACCACAAGTTCTCGAATTTGAACGATACGGAAATTTCGCACTATGCAGGCAAGGGCTGGAAACTTAATTATTTGGAATCCTTTGAAATTCATAAACATAAGCATTTCGGATGTAACCTACTGAATGACCAAATTGACCTGGTACACTCGCCGTTTTTCAGATTAGCTTACCCACATTGTCACAGGTAAACAAAATTCAGTTGATGAAGTCATTAGGAACCGTCTGTTATTACCTTTTCCCATATATTCAATGGCTTCAAGTCTGTGGAATATGCAGCTACCTCGGGTGTTCCACAAGGAAGCAACAGTTCTCTTTAACGCCTTCATAAACGACATAGTTGAGATTATTGACATCAACTGTTTGATATAGGCGGATGACGTACACACAAAAAATCGTACATATCCATATCAATATTTAATAAACGATACTCCACTTCAACGGCCTCTCACATTCACCGATCTAGATGTTACCTTGGACACAAAACTGTCCTTCGTACCTCACATTGAAGCCACTTTGTCTGCTGCAAACAGAATGTATGGATTTATTGCACGAATCTCCAGAGATTTCTCGGTTCCATCTACATCGGAAACCTTATACTATGCTTTCGTCAGATCAAAATTACAATATGCATCCATAATCTGGAATCCATCTCATCAGTTGTATACAAAGAAAGTTGAATCAGTACAACGTCGTAACCTTAAATTTCTACTCCTATAGATCAGACAATATCTATCCACCAATTGGATTTCCCCATGATGCATTGTTAGCTAGACTTGCTATGAATAGAATTACTTTTTTCGAAATCAATTGCCCTAACACCAAACTGATATTTTTGCACTCGACGCGCGTTTCGCCAACAAAGTTAGCATCCTCAGGAAAAGAAGATTGATCAATCTCCTAACACCAAACTGATATTTTTGCACTCGACGCGCGTTTCGCCAACAAAGTTAGCATCCTCAGGAGAAGAAAATATCAGTATTGTTTTAGGGCAATTGATCTCGAAAAAAGTTATTCAACTTTCACACCAAAGGTTCCAATCTCATCGTTACTCACCGTTGTTGCTATGAATAGCTTGAGTTACCGTCGTGATTGTCACTCCACAATTTTTCTTTTTAAACTGATTCATACTTTAATTATTGACTCACATATTCTGCAAAAACTCAATAACATGTGTGTCAAATGCAATTCAGCAAGTTGTCAGCACGACATTTTTTACTGTCCCATCTCTGAGATTAGGCCGCTTTACTCCAGCTAATTCTATATGTATTGTTTTCATCTTATACCTTATTGTAATTGTATTGTATTGTGAATTGACTTATACCCCTGTTCTGTAGTTGGGTGTAACCTGTAGAACAGTGTATTAATAAATAAAAATAAATAAAATAATAAATAAATATTGAATGATATACCAGAACTGTTATCAAAAGAATATCTGCTGTCGTTTGATCAGTGACAAAAAAAAACACTGCAATTTCGACCTTGATGTAAGGTGTAATTAAACGTCAGTTACAAAAAATAGTAATCTATTGAAAATACTTTCCCAATAGCAGAACAAAATTACGGTCTTTCGACGCTTGTACCGCTAACCAAGTTAGCGTTCTCAGGAGATCATTATGACTAGTCATATATAATGGACACACACGGGCTCACCCTATCACGTACTAGCTTGTCGCAGTGAGTCTCGGAGTGAGAATGCACGAGGTGGCCTCAGAAGTAGTTGGGCTGGAACCGACGAATGATCAATTATATCCACAAGAAAAAACCAAGTCTTGCCAATGGAATCGTCTACTCTGTTTGGAACACAGTAAAACAATGAACTCTAACGGAGAAATACAGAGAAAACGTATTGGTACGTTTCTTCTCCCGTCTTTCCCGTTTCTCATTTCCTTTTCTTTACTTCACATCTCACTACATACCACAACCGAGTCCCAAAATTCTCGGTTATACCATTGCTTCACAATGAAACTCGATATGTGGAATAAAAGACAGCACATCTTATATTTTTCTTTATTTCGGTGCATTTTTGATGGCCACACACTGGTCAAAACATTGAGGAACGTTTTGCAACGTTTCAATGACAAATTGTCTTGAAACATTCTACTGGTTCTTATGAGGTGTTTCCTTTCTGGTGATATTTCTAAAATCAATTGGATCAACTTCCTTATTCGAATGGAAACTTCTGCAACCTCTTTCATTGTTCAATGGAACACAAACTCACATGGTCAATGATAAAAAAGAAAAAAACCAAAACGTAGCCACTAAGCAAACAGGCTCCTAATGTGGTGGTGGTTGGGAGTTTTGTAGTTTTTTAAAAAAGGCTTCACCCAATTTTGAGTTTGAATTATCAAAACATCCGAGGGTTTTTTGTGAATGTTTTTTATACCAGGGACATTCGGTTGTTTAGAAAAAATTATATATGAAATTTCCAAAATAATGAATAATGATATCTGGTATATTCCAGAAAGGAATTGAAAAATGACCATATTCTCAACTTTTGTTCAAAACGAGACAAAATTGTGAGAAAAAACAAGTTAACAAAATCGATCCCTTAGTAGAAACCTTTTTATTGTTATTTTAAACTGATAACAAATCCTTGTTCGCACAATAAGCTCTGAAAAATAAAAAAAAGTTTAGAAAGCGAAATTATGAAACACCCATTCACACGTATATACTTCAATAATGGTTTGCATGTGTATTTATGTTGAGGCCAGTAAAAAGCCAGCAAAATTTCAGCCGTATCAGAAGCTATTCTGACCATCTTTTTAACTGTTGTTTTGTGTTAGCAAACACAGTTAGAGAAATTTCAAGAAGAACCAATCGATATTTGCGTACTATTCTAGGATGTTATCAGGCATGGACCCAAGAAGGCCAAGAACACAGAGCTAGGGGCACCGGTCGTCGCAGGGGAACAACAGCGCGTGAGGATCGCCGATTAAGAATTTTGGCTCTCAGGGATCGGTTCATTTCTTCTAGGGCAGTTGCGAATCAGTGGTTTGAAAAACACGGAAAGTTTGTTGGAATACGTACATCATATTGGCAAATAATAAGTTTCGGAGTTTTTTCTTATCATCCCCATTGGGTGTTGCCACTGTCTCTCGAGCATCGACGCAACCGATTGCACTGGTGCAGAGACAATAAATTGGGATCAACAGTGGAACCACATAGTCTTTAGCGATGAATCTCGCTTTTGTTTGGGTATGCACGATGGACGAGCAAGAGTAAGAAGGCGTCGTGGTGATGTGGAGAGGCATGTTCACCATACTGTTGGTTTAATGTTATGGGGTGCCATTGCATATGGTACCCCTTACCATGAGGATATGAGGCTCCTATATGCATTGTATATAGGATCCTCATGTTCTTTCATATCTTGAGACCATCGAGAACTCCATATTTCAACAAGACAACGCTAGACTGCATGAACTCTAGACTTCATGGATCAGCATGACATGAACCGCTTGACATGGCCACCCAGATCGCCCGATCTTTCACCGATCAAACATATGTGGGATATTCTTGGTTGCAAACTGCTACCCTCACAGACTTTGGCAGACTTAGACATGAGTTAGAAGTCGGCTGGAATGAGATACCCCAACAGATACCAGATGTATCCACGAGTGTATAAGATATCGAAGATCTGTAACACATTACTGAACTTCACTGGTTTCACGATCATTCAATTTCTCTGAAAACTTACTCGTTTGTTTGCTACTATCTGTCAAGTATGTAAGTAAAACATTATCGAAGTATTTTCAATATAAATGGGTATTTACCTTTCTTTGTCACTTATGACCAAGAATGATTTCTCTATTTCTTCCAGCCACAAAATCTCATAATAAACCTAAAGGATAAAAATATTACACTGCTATCTTGCAATATTCCGAACACATTCAATTTTCTTTCATTTACTATAGTCTACCTCTCAATATTTTGTTCATTAAACTCGCGCATGAATGCAACGAATCAAAGGAAAACGGCAAGCCGCAGATAAAGAACTCGCAGGAAACAAAAAGAAAACGCAAAATGTCTCCTCGGGCTACAGATGAAGTGAGTTAATTTATGCTCTCATTCATAAATCTAATCTTAAGTACTTTCTATCAGCAATCTTTTCATCTGGAATAGCGGATCGCCGCAAGCCAAATTATTTGAGATGAATTTCAAATATGTATGGACTTATTGGATGTTTCAGTCGGCCACATCCTGGTTATACTTTGAAGTTCTTGCAGGGATGAACGTCTATAACTTAGAATCGTGAGGCGAACTTTTTGTGGGATCAGATAAATGCTTTCCGGAAAACTTTTCAGAAATGTTCCATCTCCACTAAAGTGGATGCACTCGAGTCAAGTTTTACTGGTCATCGAAAAATTAAATGGTTGAAGTTGATGGTCCTCAAATAATACAAGCTTCATAATATTTATGTTTTCTATATAAATGTACTCTCGGGTCACATACTCGGGAGATAAAGTAACAGTTTTCAATGAACGACATTTTATATGACATTGCCTGGATGAATTTGTTATTGCATTTATTTCTATTTCATTGAACTAAATGCAGGAAATCATATAAAAATATTATACAAATTTGTTTATTTGTTTATTTAGGTTGTTTATTTAGATAACCTAGCTAAATTATTTTCAAAAAGGAGATACTTTCAGTTATGTAAAAAATTATGTTTGAAGGCCTTAATAGCTATTTATGATATGAGTATTGAAAGTAAGGTTTTATTTTGTGAGTGAAAAAGTTTGTGAAACGAACGTAGCGAGTTGAGCAACTTCATGAACAAAATAAAACTTACTTTTAACACAAATATCACAAAGTTTTATGTACAACTGTCCTGTTTTCATAATAAAATAGTTTAATTGAATATTTCCATAAAACACATTTTGACATCTCTTGTCAGTTAACTATTTTCATGATATCGCATTTGCTGGCCGTGTCAGGTGACGCCGATTCACCTGGTTACCAACAAACAGTACTGTTTACAGTTCACGCCTTTTATTCAAAGTCACATTTAAAGTTCTTGCTGGTGTATAATGTCTTGCATAATGAAGAACAACAGTGAGGAATAATTTTTTCCTGATGATATTGAAGAGGCTGCAACAAGAGGTTCAATTGAATTGTTACCAAAAAATCGGTACGATATCGCATCTTCTTAGCCTATCTAGGAGAGAAATCAAAAATATAGAATTCGTCAACTTTGTAGAGCAAGTTTTCAATGATAAAGAATATATAGAGCCTGCCGTCGTGAAGAGCTGTGCCATTTATCAATAGAAGACTTTAAATTAATGGGTAAATCATTGATCGTTCAAATTCCAAATACAAAAAACGAAAATATATCGTTTTTTTGCATTCTTGAAAAAAAAACATTGACTAATTTGATAAACATATTGCATTACGCCCTTCTGATATCAATCATCAAAGTTTTTTTCTGAAATACTCAAATTATAAATTCAGTGCCAAGCCAGTTAGTATAAACACGTTTAAGAAAATGCCCTCTACCACTGCTGAGTTTCTGAACCTCCCGGAACCAAAGGAATATACAGGTCACTGTTTCAAAAGGTCTTCTGTTTTTTTCTAGCAGAATCAGGAGCAAATATAACGGATATTGAGAAGCACGGAGGATGAAAGTCTACACCAGTAGATGAGGGTTACATCGATCAATCTATTTTTTATAAAAAGGCTATTGCTAAAAGAATAATCCCGACAGCTAGCTCCAGCGTTACAGCATGGTCCTTTTCACTTCAAGAATTAAATGCCCATGAAATTGTCAACTCAGAAAGTTCAAATATATTACAAGGCTCTTTAACATCGCAAGGTATTATTATCAGCAATTGTTCTAATTGTACTTCTCATATTAAGATTTATAAATAATAATAATAATGTTATTAATGTATGTAATACATTTGTAACATAATTTAATTGTATCTATATCTATTGTTCATAATAAAACTTCCTTGAAAATTGAATAATTATGTTCTGTTTATTGGTTGAAAAAAATCGTGTTAAAAATATTTTCAACGCGTTACTTTGCAAACATAATCTTTTAATACTATTGACAACCATTAAAAATGTAACTTTTTATGACAGTTGTACAAAAAATAATTAACAATATTTCTTATACTAGTTTTCCTATTCAATTCAGCTTCTCTTATTTTTGAAGATATTTTTTACACTTTAATAACTATCAATGCAGAATGTTGAGAAATTCGTATTCGTAGAAAGTCGTATTTAATAATTTTGTCAATCATAAAAAAAGTTTTGAAATTATGCAGATACTTCAGAATGTGGATGGTGCCGTTTACGCTAAAAAAATATCCCTAGCTTCCGTTCGGATACTTTCTGTTATTCAGTTATTTTCCGTTCCAATACAGTTCAGCAAGTTCGTCAATCCGTGGAATACTATAGCTATAGCTCCACCCCAGTAGAAATCCATTAGAATTCATGGCGCGCATCACGCCTCCCTGCACCTTATCTCACAGAGAAAACCCAATTTGCCATCCTACTGTCGGACTTCCGTTGAGTCATGATTGTGTGTGTGCTCCTTGCGGTCCCCTTGCAATCATTCCTCGCTCTTCCCAACAATGAGGACAGTTAAAGGAATAAAGGAGCGATGAAACACCGATATATGCTGTCGGTTACACGTCATAAGGGGGAAAGTCACTGTACGTCGGAGATGATTACTGAGTTCTCCCAACGTGAATTTCCACTGAACGGCAAGCTTTCGGTAAAACTATTGTGATAATTAATATTATGGAATGCGGGTTGCTGTTGGATGTCAAAACAATTTCTGAGAGTTTTGATCCTATTTTGTGGCAGAATTGGTCTTTACTCGATAAAAATCCATGATAAATGAATTTGTTCATGTCTCAGTTTCTCTGAAAAATGTGTTCGCTATCATTGGGTGCAGTCTCACCTAGTTTATGAATTATCGTTTGTAATTTATATGTATACTAGCTGACACGCCGAACTTAATACCGTCTCAGTATTAAATAATGTGTAAAATATCATGTGCGCACAAATTCAAATACAATGTATCTGCAATTGTTACGATTTTGTTAAGTTATTTCCTAAAACAAAAAACAAATTTGAATAGTATCCATGAAATTATCCTGTACAATATACGTTGCGCCAAACGACGTCATTTGAAAACAATTGTTATCCTTTTAAACGTTGACCAAAAAGTGTTTGGAATCATTTTCCATCCCATAAACAAATGGATCAAGTGGCGGGACCAATTGTGGCAATTTCATTTTTCCACCAGCCCAACACAAACCAGTAGATTCAACGCCGTAAAGATTTGATAACTTCTAAGTGGGGCTGAGAATCAAGCATAATGAAAAGACTACAAAAATACATTGACCAAATGAAACGAAGAACCCATTCGATCCTAACGAAAATTATTGACGCAATTATCTGAAAGAATCAGAAGTGTTTGGAATAATTTTTCGTTCCATAAGCTAATGAATCAGGTAGTGGGACCAATTGTGGCAATCATACTTTTCTACCAGCCCAACATAATCCAGTAGATTCAACGCCGTACAGGTTTGATAACTCCTGTGTGGGGCTAAGAATCAAGCATAATGAAAAGAATATAAAATGCATTGACCAAATTAAATCAAGAACCCATTCGATCCAAACGGAAATGATTGACGCAATTATCTGAGAGAATCGCACACGTTTCGACTTTTGAGGGTTGTCGTTCGTAGGGGTGCGACAGCTGGTTAACGGAAAAACAGATTTTGAACAGATTTAAACAGAATCAGATTCATAACAAAGTATTCAGAAAATTCTAAGCTTCACTTCTTTTCAGCCAAAGTGGATGGAGAAATTGTGCAGATTGAACAGATTTTTTTTATGATGCACAGTTGGAAAAAGCAGGTTTCGTTTAATTCAATGTTCACATGAAAGTAGTTATTAATGATACACTTTATTTTCACTTCAGGGAATCTGTTTGCAACTACGATAATAATAAACACACTATCGATAAACGGATTGAATTCAAAATTTTGTATTTATCACATTACAAACCTTGCAACTGTATTGCTGTAGAGTTTCACATGACTGACTACGGTTTTCTTTTTGTTATCAGAAGTTTGCTTTCCCGTTTGAAGACACCACTTTCCAAGGATGCCAGGTAATTGTTTGTTCTACAGACAAACCGTCATCGAAATCATTGGCTTTTTAACGGAAGAATTCCTAAACCTGTTTTTGATTTTTTTGTGTCTTCTGGGATTGAATGGACTACCAGTAATCTACATTCATCATAGGACGCAATGTCTCGCACACGCCTGCTTTATTTCTGTTTCAATTTTAAATCAATCATACTTTGTGAACTTGTAAATAGTTTCAATTTATTTTTTTTTATGATCGATTCGGCCATTACTTAATGAAGATCTATAGTTATTTCAAAAACTACATTGGCCAAACTGGCAGGACATTTAGGAATCGAATCCAGGAAAATCATTCAAGCTATGTAAATAAGAAAACAAATTCAATATATTCAAATGATCTTCTAGAAGAAAATGATATCTTTAACGAAGAGTTCGAAATTTTGCACATAAAAAATAAAGGTTTGAAACTGAATCATTTGGAAGTAATGGAAATTAATAAACTTGAAAATGCAAACATTCTAATGAATGACCAACTAGATTTGAATAAATCACCATTATTGAACCGAAAAAGAATTGTTATTGATGTAGATGTAGGATAATATGCTTCAGTTGATTATACTTGAACAGGTACCTTGGAGGTGGAGGTTTAGGTAATTTTTTAGAGGTAGTCTAAATTATGGTTACCTGTAGCATATAAATATTAATGTAAGAACCACTTGAAGTATAAATCACTTGAAAAAGCTACTGTGCTAGCGAAACATGTGATATATTTTTCAAATAAAGTTTGTGGAGATCAAATCGGGAGGTGTAGTTTTTGAAATCAATTCATTATATCCGAAATTTCCCTAACAAATACTACTCGTGTCCAAATTATTATCCAGACATTTATTGCCACTCATGAATTGTTTAATAAAACTATCCAAAGTAGAAGATAAAGTAATTTCGAGTATGATGATTTAAATACTAGTGGCTTTACAGTTTCAGAAACTTTTTTTCTTGCAGTTCGTGCAAAAATAGCCAGACCGGCCCTGCCCGTGATGACACCGTCATGCGATTTTTTATACCTACTTATAATCAAGAACGTGACTGGCTCTTCATTAAGTTCGATCGAAAAATTTGGGGAAACGATTGTTGCCAAATCCTGATTTACTGTTCGTGTAGGCTAATCCACGCCATTAAAAGTCATTCGATATCAACCGAACCGTTTGTCCTTCGGATAAATGGCAATTTCTATCTGTCCATAATGGCCATTATCCATTAGAGCGGCAATGCCGCCGTCACTTTTGGGTCACTTTCCGTGATAAAGTCGCCCGAACGAAATCTCTCTCTTTCCATTAATCAGAATTGACCTTTCACTCATTCAATAACAATCCAGACAATCGTTTCTTACGATTCGGATATACATTTATATTGAAATCCGAATGGATGACGGTTCGGAAAAGTTGGGAAAGCAGAAGAAGGATTAATCTTACCGAGGGAAGTAATCATTCTTGGTTTATAATTCCCACGATTTCTCAGTTTCTTATAATTTCAAATATCTGTTACTTCCTGTGGCGAAATATAGGATTATCCATGTATATCGCTTCTGTAATTTTCGTTATTATTATGTTTTTGGTGTAATTCCAGTAAGTTACTGTATATACTGCTGAGATTATCAATGCCAGTTTTCTTATTGATACAATCAGAAGACTTATTAATGTCAACAATTTCAAGAAAGAGACGTTTGGAAATATTTTTTTCTGTATGTAACATTTTGATATTGGAGTAATTTGGTTTATGTCTTGTTTCTATAGAATGTTGTGCTAATGCACATGATTTCTTTTTAAGCACTATATCACTTTTGTGTGAAATTATTCTATCATTAAGAATTAAAGACGTTGTTCCAATATAATCCAAGTTACAATTGTTACAAGGAATGTTATAAATCACATTTGACTTTCTTGTAGTGAGTATCCGTTTTATCTTCAATTTACTATTCAAATTATTTATAGTTTTAATATATTTTTGTCATATTTTGATATTTTGTTCATTATGAAAGAGTTTTGTGATATTTGCAGATAAATTTCCAAGATTGGGTATAGATTTATAAAAAAAATTGATAGGTGAACTATCATAACATAAATTTCTGTTAATTACATCGTAATTTGTATTACTGCCAGTATTGAAAATTATTTTATTGAGAAGTTTTCTGGGATAATAAAAAGTGAAATCACATCAAGCCTGATCAGAATATAACCTGGAGGTAATGATTTTTCATTTATAAAATTGGAAAAACCCAAAGAATCCCTACTAGAGAATTCATTTCCATAATTATAAGCATCAGTGAGAATTTTAGTGACCATTTGGACAATTTTGCTATTTGGAACATCAATGGAAGAAATAATGGGTCTCAGTTTCATATCAGGTTTATGTATTTTAGGGAGCCCATAATATTTGGGTGATATAGAATTATAAATCATGAACATTTTTGCTTCATCTTCTGATATCATTTTAGATTTTTTAAATCTGTAATGATTTTATGTTGTATTGTTGAAACAGGGTCTCTATTGAGTTCAACATAATACTCACTATCATTAATAATATCAAGAGATTTCTCAATATAATCAGATTTTTTCATAATCACTGTCACGTTGCCTTTATCAGAACTTGTAAGTATCTATTCTGGATGATTCTTCGAAAATGTGTATGTTTTATCAAATAGGAAATTATGATAATTTTTATTATCGTGAGATTTTTGGAAAAAGTTAGTTATGATATTTGTTATTTTCATCTGAAAAGATTCTTTTTGCTATCACAAGACCCAGTTATCAAGTTTTCAATATCTGAGAGTAAATTTGGTATATTCACATTTTTGGTAGTTGGTAGTAAGCTAAAATTGAAATCTAAGGCGGGAAAATATTTTATATCTTCTGGTATAATGATATCTGATAAATTTTGTAACCAATTTTCTTTAGTTTTAATATCTGATTTTGAATTACATTTGAGTATGCTGAGTTTATCAACATTTTTATTTTTTATGTTATTGAAAATGAATTGATTTTGTTACACATTTTTTTTGTTTATTCGAAAGGTTCTCTAAATTTTCAAATCATCATGTGTGATTTTAATTTCAAGATTCATAAGAATTTTTCCCATTTGTACAATTGAAAAGGATATTTAAATTTTTAGTATTATTATCTATATCTGAAGGTATCACATTGTTTTTTCTGCATTGAAGGAGGAAAATTTTTCTGTTGAGATAAGATGCTACTTTGTTATTTATATTACTCCATTCATTCATTGCTCTGCTGATCTGGAAACCGTAATTGGGTTCGAAACACCTACCAATTCAGGAAGATATACCATATTTCGCCATTGAAGTTACATTTGTAATAAAATTTATATTATTTCAAACATTATTTTTCCAAAAAAAAGATACATTTTTTCAAAGAAGAATTGACCATTTTAAAAAATTGTCTGAATCGATGAATTTTCAATAACTTCAATTTATTTTTCTTTCTTGAGCAATACTGAAATTTGATCATTTAACTTTCTCATCAGTGAGAATCGCAAGTATAGAAAAGTGATCAGTTTTGAAACAACATATCTCAAAGAAATCATTTTAATTAAATACTACTCCATTACAATCTACAATTCATAGAAATAAAGGCGATCGAGGAGAGTGTTTGTTGTTCAATTTGGATTCTGACATCTGTTGCAAAGAGAACAGCTAAACTTGGAATTATCACATAATTGCACAGATGGCGGTCCTTAGGCGTTCTATTGTCTGATTTTATTAGCTGGAGCTTGGCAAGGCAAGCGAGAAATCCACATATATTTGGGAAAATGTTATCGTTGAAACGACGGTAGATGAGAGGAAAACGGCGGGTTAATGATAATGTGCAATGTTCATTACAAATATCACCAATAATGTGAGAAGTAGGAGAAGGTAGTGAGAGGGGAGGTTACTTCCAAATGAATTTCATAATTGAAACTACCCATACTCTCCCTAGATCACATAATGAAAATGCCCAACTATCTTTTGAATGAAAGTCGCCTCAAAGTATGACTATTTCGATTTTTAAAAAATGCGCCGTTAGTGATACTCTCTTATGTATCTATAATAGTAAGGTAGATCTACCCGGATACCTGTAATAAACCCTAATAATGATTATAATGCTTCACGTAACTGACTGAAGCTGACAATGTTTCACAGTGAATTTCAGTAGTTCGGTCATCCATTGCCTAATATGATCCAAAATCTATGAAAGAACAAATATAATTAGAATGAATAGCTGAAATATCAATTATATTGAGTAGAAAACTTGAAATGAGAATACAATACAACGAATAAAATAAATAAGATACAAAATGGAAATGACTACAGAGAAAACAGGAATAAAAATAGGAAATAAAAAAAATTATGAAAATGAGCAAAAATTAAAAATAAATTAAATAATATTTTACTTCACGACGTTTCGATTGTTAGTATTCACAATCGTCTTCGGGTGATGACTGGACTATTTCTCTGAAAGATGACTATTTATAGTCATTCGAGCGCTTTCACCTATCCCCTCTTTCCGCTTCGCCGGTTTAGCAGAAGGTGACCGTTTGATGGGAGGGAGTTGACCGTTTTCTGCTTGATTCTAGGTTTCAATATGCTGTGTATTTCTACGCAACCTTAGCTGAATGCATAGTTGGATAACATTTATGCCACTTCTTTAAACTTCCTTTCCACTATTCTTCTCTGTGGATGATCTCTGCTTGGGACCACTTGATGTTATGTCATTGAGTTCAGACATGCTCTGATATACCCGATTTGCTGGTTTATCCTCGCTATGTGTTTTTCTTGTGCTCGGCTATGCGGATTTGGACGTTTATGAAAATACGGGTGCAGGGGTGCAATGCTCTGTCTGTTTTCAAATCTGTTTTTGAAATCTGTTTTTCCGTTAACCAGCTGTCGTACCCCTATGAACGACAACCCTCAGAAGTCGAAACTTGTGCGAGCTAAGGATTAACGGGGTCTTATCTTTTAACGTGTGATTCCTAATACGCTGATACTAAATATTATTTCACCTACTGGAAATTGAAAAGTATAGAGAAACGGGAATGAAACGATAATTTTGTGTTATGGATGCACCTTTTTCACCCGCAGCTGGAGCCCCAGTAGGACAATTTAAAAATCCTTTTTTATTGCACATCAACAATATAAAATGATCTTACATACAAAATTTCAGCCTTCAAAATTATACCGGTATGGAGAAACAGTGATGAAAAGGTAACTTTATTTTATGAACGCGGCTTTTTTCTTGCCCAGTTGGAATATTCTAAAATTATTTCTTATTGCACATCTACAACATAAAACAAATCTTCATACAAGATGTCAGCCTTCAAAAATATAGCTGTACAGCTGTACAGCTGTACAGTGTTGAAAAAGTAATATTCATATGTGAACGCGCCCCGTTTACCCCCACAGTAGTCCAGATATTATGGTAAGTTCACCTCGGAATTCGAGATACCCAGCTGTAAGTCTGTAAATACTTGTATATTGAGACCCTAAAAGTTGTCTCAAAACCTACATATGGTAGGGTGTAAGCAACTATTAAATTTCAAGGTCAAAGGTAACAAAAATCGGTTATTTGCGCTTCTTTGGAAATATCTCATTTCCTATGGGTTTTTTGCTTTTTGTATTCATTATCAATATTGTGGAATTCAAAATTCTCTACAAATTTTGTTTGAAAAAATTTTTTATACGGTGAACCGTTTTCGAGATACAGGGCGGAGAGCACGCGGTCACAGCATCACTTCAGGTCAACCGGTGCCTCCGGTCGAAAACGCGCTATATATAGTTGATGAACTATCGATAAATGAATGATTATTCCAAATAATATAGTGAGGATTACCTGAGCACTTCGTCCGTTGCCTCGTCATTTTTCATATTGTCCATCACAGTTGTATACGAAACGTTAGGTATAAAATGTGCAAACTTGGCCAGCAAACACGAAAAATAGCTTTGACACAGTTCACTTGGAACTGAACAAAACCAGTGACGAAAATTGAGGGTCAGGTAGATAACGACCCCGTCCTCGAGTCATGAAACTTTAGTTTCTAATGGCTTCAAAGCAGAAGTCGAAACGTCGAACAGATGAAAACTACAGACGCGGTTCAAACCGGACTACGGACTATTGCTGTTTTTTGGTGTATTTGTTTTCAGTGGAATACAAAACGGGACAAACCCAAAGAGAGTATTCATAAATGATGAGGTTAAAATAACGATAAATGATTTGATTGTCCTTGACCTCAGATGTTTTCTTTAGTTGCTGTCTATTTATGTGATATTGGTTGTGCTAAATATTTTTGTTTCTTGTAAATGTAATAGAATGGCATTTTTTGAGATTAAGAAATGAAGAGTTTTTCTCGCAGAATTTCACAAGAGTAATGATGTTCTGAATGAGAAGTAAATCGTTGGAACATGTCACAGTATGGAATACTTTCAAGTCGTCAGCATACATTAAAAATCGCAGTAGGAGAAACAACAAGATCTAGATCTAGAACTAAATTTTCCTAGACTGACTGCCTGAGACCTATTTGTAATGTACGACTGCAACCATCTTAGCAGATCACCGTGCATACCGATTTGCGCCAGCTTGTCGAGTAAAGTTGCATGATCTATCTTGGTGAATGCCTTGCTGAAATCGGTATAGATGACATCAACTTGGTAGTCTTTATCTATGCTCTTCAACAGATATTCATTATAAATAAATAAATTGGTTTCAACGAGCGATGTTTTACAAATCCATGCTGTTCATTATTGATTCAGGATACAACATCAAAGTTACAAATGATTGATTCGAAAAGTTTGGAAATTAATCAGAGTTTCGATATAGGGCGACAGTTTTCAAACAATAACTTATTACCACTTTTGAAGATGGGAACAACAAGTGTAGTTTCCCATATTTTTGGGAAAGAGCCTCTTTTGATAGATTTGTTAAATAAAATAAACAGGATATGAGACATTTCTTGAGTGCATTGTTTAAAAAAACAAGTGGGTATATGGTCCACGCCAGGTGATTTCCAAGAAAGATCCAGTATCTTTCTCAGAATGGTATTTCGAAGGATGTGATAAAGACTGAATGTAAAGCTATCCGTTAATCTATTAGTATTTCGTTGATACATAACTTTTGCTAGGTAAAATGAAGAAGCGAAAAACTCGGAAAAAACGTCATATGTCTTATGATTATTTTATCATTATTTCTGATAGTGAATTATTTCTCTCTCTGAAATCTTTCTATTACGGAAATATTCACAACTGTTTCCCAAAGTATACTGAACATTTCAACATCATTTTGCATAATAGAACTTTTGATATATACGTGTATCGTCGTCCTCACTTTTTTCAGTCGATCACACCACGATTCATATATCCCAATGGAAGGGATCGTCCGAACTGTACAAGTTAACTGATGTACCGTATCCATGTATGATTTTTTTCTCATCCAGATTAATTCGTTTTCCATGGATTTTCCATCCACACGCTGCATGTCTATATGTAGATTGTTGCAGGTTTTTTGTTGAATAAATAAAACTGAAACAACGTTTCACATGCTACCAACCACGTATATATCCCCAAATTCTTTATACGAATACGGTTTTATATTCAGTTTATGGGCAGACCAGAGCGACTAACGCTACTACCAGTAAATATTGTGGAAGCATAAATATGATGTTTCTGGAAAATTTGTCGTGTCTCAATATTTAGAAAGGAAACGAGAAAATTGCCACTCGGTCCATTGGGAAACCATTAAGGACTTTCTTCTTTGTTGTGTGCACAATTTTATGCAACTTACGCGCTCAAGGGAGATATTAAATTTGAATTTTATTTCACCTACGTAGGGGATAAGAGAAAACAAGAAAAGTGACAAAAGTTTCCGATGGGATTTGGGAGGCAGTTGTGAAATTAGGATGTACTTGGATCGCTCTGGCGTTGTTAGCACCCTATTGCAAATGATTAGATTTCAGCTTTTGTTTTGATACAAAGTGCTGATCTGAAAACAAATAATCACATTCAATTACCTCGAAAACTTACAAAAAAGTGTTATAACTCAGGGCGATTGGAGTTTATTACCTATTGAGGGAATATACCATGCATTTCTTCAATGCACACCCCTTCTATTTTTTGAACGGGTCAACTCAAAAAATTGATTAATTTTGATGTGAAATTGACAGATGAAACTCTCAAGATGGCGACTGGGCGCCATCTGTAGAAAAAAAAGTAAATGGTAAGGGGGGTCTTGTGACACATCATTTTGACGAATACTTCATAACCCTAGAATATGAAGTCAATATGTTCACATACTACAAAATGGCGGATCATCTAATAATTTCCTGAAAACTAACACGTTGATATCGATATTTCTAGAAATATTTCTTTTTATCTGCTATATGGCAATTCCAACAATCCGATAAGATTTGTTAAGTTATTTCTTATTTATAAAAACGCCGAAAATGTCAGTACGACAATGAACATCATTGTTCAGTTAGAATATTCTCATTTAGTTTTCGGTTTTACTAGTAGAAAGGTACCACGTCAACAATCTCTAAAATGGTCAATTCTCGTCCATTGGAAGAATTTTATTAACAGTGCGACGCGTAACTTTCAGGAGACCGAAAGGATTTTCAATGAACGTTTTCCGAATCGTCCTATCTGTAGAAAATATTTGAGGGAACTTCTATCCAAATTCACAACTACCGGTAGCGTACAAAAACCCCCAGGTCATCCGTCCATTCCGGAAGAACAGAAGATTAGAATTCTGCGAAATCACAACGGAAACCATTGCAAGGCATCCTACCTATTTCCACAATATTTGTTTTAGTGACGAATGTACTTTTTTTTTAAACGGCAATGTTCACAGACAAAATTGCCGTTATTGGAGTGACACTAACCCTAACGTTTCCTGGAAAACACATACCCAATATCCAGAAACAATCAACTTTTGGGCAGGAATATTGGGAAACCATATTGCAGGACCTCTATTTATTGATCGAAATTTACCAGGGAAACTGTATTGGAATATGCTGGAAACTATTGTTGACCCTCTTATCACTTAAATCGTCGAAGCGAATCCTAATGAATTCGATATGGATATTGTATTCCAACAAGATGGAGCACCACCACATTACTCCAGACAAGTAAGAAACTATTTGGAGACTACTTTTCCCGGTCGTTGGATTGGCCGTCGAGGTCCTACAGAATGGCCAGCCTGTTCGCCAGATTTGACACCTTTGGACTTTTTCATGGGCCTAATTGAAGCAGAAGGTGTATGAAACTGAACTTAGATATAAAGCAGAGAACAATAAATATTTATAGAGATATTGATGTTACTGTGTTCGAAAATGTTCGGCGTGAAATATCGGATACGCTGTTCATATTTCAAGAAATTCAAGGCAACCATTTCGAGCATCTTCAGAACTGACCTTAAGCTCATTACCTCATATTATGTAGTTAAATGTCACCCCCCTTTCCATATAATTTTTTTTCCCAGATGGCGCCCAGTTGCCATCTTGAAAGTTTCATCTGTCAATTTCACTTCAAAATAAAGTATTCATGCATTAATTCCATTATCCCAAATTTAAATTTTTTTAGTTTACCCGTTCAAAAAATAAAAGGGGGGGCAATAAAGAAATGCACTCTATCTACAGAACAGCAAAATGAAATGTGAACAGTAAAAACCATAAGGGTGAAGAATGTGATTACTGATCAAGCAGGACTCTCTAATATATAACATCTCTACGGTTTTGTATCTGTTGTCGTAGAGTTCCATATATAAATTCGCTACAGTTCATGTTATTCTGACAATTTGATGTAGTGGTCAAGATAAAGTTCCAAAATAAGTTTCTTTTCAATGTTGTGGATTTTAGGATCATTCCCCTGGATCTGGATCTCATCAGTTCATTAGATCGTTGTACTCGAAAAAAGTCATTGTTTTAGCTGTGGCATCCTCGGAAATTCTATACATAAGGTCAATCATTTCAAGAGTAACTGAAAAACTCACAAAGCCAATGCCGTTGATCATGGGAAAGCAAGGTCCATTATTTTGAAAGTAATGGTCGTAGTAAACGCTAAATTAAGTTCTTTTGTCGATACTGATCAGTATCACTAAATTGCAACATATTTATCAAACAACTATCACAACAGCCAAACTTGTACAAACCTCAGATGAATTTGGGTTGAAACAGCGTCAGTATGTTCAGCACTGACATAACAGTTATTCTCTCACATTATGGACGAGATTCTCGTATTGTTATATGCTAAAGGAGAGTTTCAATCTGGTGAAAGAATAGGAAATATAGTATTTAATGACACGTTTCATTCTAATGTAGGGCTGGAGTACTTCTATTTCATCAAAG
This sequence comes from Leptinotarsa decemlineata, assembly GCF_000500325.1. NCBI lineage: Eukaryota > Metazoa > Arthropoda > Insecta > Coleoptera > Chrysomelidae > Leptinotarsa > Leptinotarsa decemlineata. Next base: position 124,224 of record NW_019290407.1, read on the forward strand.
TAAGAAGATAATGGCTTATACAATTTTAGGCCAGTCCTTTATTTTGATTATGGTGGATAAGGAATGTACCAAACAAGACAACTCTTTGCCAAAAAGACTCTTCGATTCTTTTTTTACTAATCAGTAGATAATCTGGCTGAAGTGTATAAAGGGTGAATTGAAAAGTTCATCCCGAAGATGCTGAAAAGCACTGAAAAGTCCAACTAGTAACTAGTCGCATTCGAAGAGATGTTGAATTTTAATTTCGTATTATCTACGTAGGAGATGTGAGAAAGCAAGAAGAGAGAAGAAAAGTTAAATTTTCGAAGGGATTCAGTGGATTCACAAGCGAATTGATTGGATTTCGAAAAAGAAAAGAATAGTTTTTCTAAATATTAACCTTGAGAAAGATATGCTTATATTTGTTTACATTCATTATTCAATTTGTACACAAAATTTATGAAAACGGCAAATTACTAATTAATTAGAATATTATGCAGTAATTCTACAAGGTGAACTTATCAGTTTGCTCTTTATTTCACTCCAACAGATTCTCTTCTGTTTCAACTTTGTTCATTTTCCAGACAAAAATCGTGAGAAACAATGAGTCCTCCACAAAAATATGTCTTTTAACGAATAACCAGATCATATTGACATATTTTTCGCATCTAATTACTTGGTGATCTAAACACATGTCGAGGTGTTGAAATAATGGTTTGGTGTTGGAAAAAAACTCCAGTAATATTCATTCTGCAAGAGTATAATGGTTTTTAGGAGCACAAGCATAACTTCTCCAAGTTATTAGTAGGTAACAAATAATATGACTGATGCACCATATAGTTATTTACAGAAGTTGCAGTTGAACATGAACTTTGAAATTCTTCGATGTGAATGTTTTTCTATAAGGTTGAAAAAGGAGTTAATGAAATAATTCAAAAAGATGACAAGACTGACGATGGATGGTCGTCGAAACTCACAGCCTTAAAAAAAAATAAATAATTAGTTTTGATGTGACAGCCATATATTGAAAAAATCAGTCCGATAGAACACATTCCTTCATAATTTGTATGAACTATTTTAATAACAGAATATTGGGTTTTGGACATTGAGAAACGATATTCAATCGAATTGAGGTGGAGAATACGAGTCTGATTGCAAGAATAAGGAAAAAATTCAACAGGCAATACTACCTCTTAGGTTATTTTATATGCAATTTCTGAATACACAACTCTTTATAACGTTTTTTATTTGACATATGGTGGGTGTCATTTCGAGTAGAGGTTCTGGAATTGAATAATGTTTAGTATATATCACGGATGGTAATAAACATTCAAATATGATGTTTATCCAATCCAACCGACCATTCCCTGAACTAGTATCTCCAAAATCAACCATTGGAAAGAGATAGTAACGACTTCAATAAACCAGATCAAATCTACCAGAACATTCATCACATTTGACTCGTATTTGTATAAAAAATTCGCAAATCAGTTTTTTCTGACTCTCTTGAAAAAAATCCACAAAAAGTTTTAAGATATTTATAAATTAGTTACATGTGATTATTATCGTATCCTCCATCCAAGATGGAGAAGTAGAAAAACAAAAACTTTCTTTCTCAATAAGTCAGTTAAATAAACGTTGGCAGAACGGAATATAAATGAATGTAGTTATAGTATTTCCGACAATATGGATTTCAACTCAAAGATTAGCTCAAATTCTAAAGTGAAATAACAATAACTGAAACCGTTCCTCGTTTGGAGTTGACCGATATTCCACCTGAAAACAAACAAAATTTTATGCTATTCTGCTAATGGATCCTAGAAAAGGGCTTTTTGCCATACCAAGGCTAATTTTCAAAATTAGAATGTGAGAGCAGTCGCAGAGGGCATTCTGTAATTTACATGCAATTTCAATTAATCATCTCTTGAAGCTGGAACTCTAATTTGCATAAAACTGAGTTTGCGATCGATCACTAATGAAAAGTGCGGTAGTCTTCAAACATTCAAAAGAGATGAGCTTTCAAACTAAAGTTGATCGAGTCGCTGGCCCTGATGACTTTTCCATGAACTGCGTTGGTGGCCATAAATGTGAATTCCATCTCTCTTCCTCTCGTGTTTATAGAATATAACTATTTTCTAGATGAACATATTTATTTGTACTGTACACAGGGTGAATTATTAAGGTTATGATCTATTTTTGTTTTTACATCTGAATGTCTTTTTTTTAAAGGTTTATCTGGTTCAATTTCCTATTTTTGCTAATTTTTTGGTTGAAAATTTCTACGAGAAGATAACTTTTCCGCCACCATATTGTTTAGAAAACCTAATATTCTTTATATCTCCCTTATGAAGTTATAATTAGTTACCGAATTCGATCAATATGTTCCCATTGAAAAACCAGAAGCTCTACGCAATTTTCAATTGATGATATTGTTTGACTAGATCTGCTCGGATTTCACATTAATTTTTCGACTGGGCTGCTGAGATATCATTACCTCTTTTATATCGAATTTCACTTTACAAGTTATGGTGAAATATCCTTGAGAATATCTATCCATTTCTGATATTCAGTATCAAAATTTGATTGTTATATTATGGATGTTCGATATGTTTTTGCTCTTTCAACACGTGAATGTGTAGTTAGATAAAAATGTTCTACTTTGGAATGCTTACAAAATTTAATGCTGAATATATTTTTCATTTTTGGACCCATTTTGATATTTCTTTCAATAAATGGAAAAAAAAATATTTACCCTAGATTAATTCACATCAAACGAATTTCCTAATAAGGAAATAAGAAACATTGTTTCTTCATTGGATTCCAGGATATCGGCTGCGGAGACACATCTTACCGACAGCAGGAGATTGCATATCTTAATGAGGATCTAGATGTGATTTCGAATTGAGGTCAAGAAGATAAATGTTTCCGAACTGGATATAATAATATCAAGTTAGACAATTCCACTTTCTGCTTCGATAAGTTTGTTGGGGGTTAAAATGGGCACCAATATGTCTTGGCACAATCATGTCGCTGGAATTGCAAAGGCTGCTAATTTTTGGACCCATTTTGATATTTCTTTCAATCTGTTTAAAATCTGTTTAAAATCAGTTTTTCCGTTAACCAGCTGTCGCACCCCTACGAACGACAACCCTCAGAAGTAGAAACTTGTGCGAGCTAAGGATTAACGAGGTCTTACCTTTTAACGTGTGATTCCTAACACGGGAAATGGAAATAAATGGAAAAAAATATTTACCCTAGATTAATTCACATCAAACGAATTTCCTAATAAGGTCCAATTCACTTACATCATAAGAGAAAAAATGAAGTTTTGTTACTATAATCTCGGTTTGGGGCGCCCAGTGGTGAAAACCATCTTATGGATGACACTAAAAACCATCCTGTGAGCAAGCTTGGCTCATTTCCTATACATTGTTTCTTCATTCATTTTGATTTCACGATTTGTTTCAAATTTATGACTACAGCACACTTGTCTCGTCATTCCATTTGGATTTCAGGATATCGGCTGCAGAGACACATCTTACCGACAGCAGGAGATTGCATATCTTAATGAGGATCTAGAAGTGATTTCGAATTGAGGTCAAGAAGATAAATGTTTCCGAACTGGATATAATGATATCAAGTTACACAATTCCACTTTCTGCTTCGATAAGTTTGTTGGGGGTTAAAATGGATACCAATATGTCTTGGCACAATCATGTCGCTGGAATTGCAAAGGCTGCTTCCCAGAGACACAAACATTACGTGGAACATCGAAGAAAGGTTGGAGATATGTCAAGTGTCTTGGCACATTTGATTCCACCAAAGCGGTGACTGCTCATCGTTTTGAGGTTCAACTCACTACACCTCGAGCTTCACAGTCTTAGAACTCTTTCATCTAGTGAATTTCCTGAGAACGTTTTTCCAAATGGATGTAATTTCCAGCGATTCAAATCCAATGTGAATCGCTACTTTCGCTCAGGCATCGCTCTGAGAGCGCCTTAAGGATTTTCTTGTAGTGCTTGTGTTTTGTCCTTAAAAAAAATTGAATGAAGTGTTGCATTTTCCTCTTCGTATGCGTCATTTGCAACGATCAAGCATGCTCCTCGGATGCAAATCCTATTGAGTATGTCTGTTTCTTCTTTCATTTCGATATCACAATTTGTTTCAAATTTATGAGATATTTATTAAGCGTTACTTTATTTCTGCGTGTTCTATCACCTACAGGGGTGCTATATAAAGGCTAATGTAATAAACCATTATTAGTTTAATGTATAAGTTTGAAAATGTCCTTATAGGACGAAACTGGAGTCACGTTAGTTACAAATAAAAGTGGTAAAAACATAGAAAGTTTCATTTCTCTTTTCTTCATTATGATTTCCTACCACGTAGTTTACGGCTACATCCATCAATTTATAACTGTGTTTATTTGTCTTGCTCCTGAAGAGGCAGAAGCATATAACAGGGACCTCACACACCAGATTACCCGTTACTCAAAATTTGTTACAAACATATTTTAATTCTATTTGATCAAAATTTGTCAACACTGCAAGGTGGCCGTGTTTTATGCACCTGAATGTAGATAAGCAAATAAATGAATGAAATAAATTCTTTGTGATACTTATAATGAAAAAAACAATTGTTTGCTGTTGAATTATTTATCCAAGCTTAAAAATAAATGAATAATTTATGAGGCCATATCTTCGGAAACAAATTCACATTCATTTGAATATTCAAGAAATGAAATGAACTTCTAATCCATAATTTGTTGGTTTCACATTATTTTGGCGTGAATGAATGAAAACTTGAAAATATCCAAACAAAGCCATGTGAAATACATGACTTTTTTAGATGGCTTCACCCAATACTTCCGTATATATAAGTTGTACGGTTCACATCTCGTTCGATGGTTGCAGAAAGGAAGATGTAATGCCAATGTAGCATGATTGAAAAAATATAGTAAATTTCTATTATGGTTCTTCAATACATTTGCCCAATTTTATATTCATTAAACACTCTCCAGCTTCATATGAGTAACAGCTATGCAACAGGCAGATATTTGAAGAAAATTCATATCAAAACTCTAATATTGTAATTTTCAATTTGAAAAGTTTTGTAGACCTTTCAATAGGGAAAATCACAGTAAACTGTATATTTTCAAGTACCTATTTATTTAAAAAAACACCTTCGAACTGATTTTCTACGTAAAACGAAACTAATGCAATGGGGAATGTTCCTCAATTTGGGTTATTACAGCAAATGCAAGTTTTAACAAAATAAAGTTAGTCTCGCAATAGCTATTGAAATACTAATTTAGTGTAGAGGACAATTATAATGTGTATGACATGCTTGAAGTAGTTTTTTATTCAATGAGGATAAATTATCGTTTCCATTCAAAAAGCTTTCCAATTACTACATCATAAATGTCACCATCATTTCAAATATTGAAAAGGGTAAGCAACCTATCCTTGAAAGATAAACACATGCCATTGCGGTCTTTTTTTGTAGACTCAGGTATGAAGAAAGAACATTATGCATTGCATTGTTTTGTTATATCTGAAAAAGTTTAGGCAGCCGGACTCCGTATGGATAAAATCGTCATATTTCAACCAATTCACACAAACTATTGATGAATGGCACACATACACCTTCCTCTTAAATCACTGCGTCCGTTGGTGAGAACCGCAAGAAAATGAATTCGGTAATTTCCGAGATTATCGAATTCAGATAGACAGACAGACACAAATATGTTTTTTTGACAACTGAATTATTGATAGATAGATAGATAGATAGATAGATATTCATTCATGCCATTACACAAAGTGTTTTTACATACGTCAAATCAATAATTTGATAAACTCAAAAGAACACACACATACATGTACACCAGACACACATAACTCATATAGGTATATACACATTTACATGTACATAAATAGAATTACACTATTAATTATTAAAGTATTAGATACACCCTAGGGTAACAGTAACATTACATCCATCAGACTTCGTAAGATGTACATACTTATCTATTTGAATATAAAAAGAAATCAAAGTATTCTTCGAATGAGTAAAAACTTTCCGCAATAAAAATTTTTTTGATTTTAATTTTGAATCGATTCATATTCAGGGCTACGTCTTTTAGATCAGTGGGAAGAGCATTGTAAAATTTTATTGCCAGATATCTGTAAGAGTGCTTAGTTTTGGTTATTCTTGGTTTAGGCAATCTAAAGTCCATTCTCTTTCTAGTGGGGTATTTATGTATTTCTTCATTTCTAATCATATTGCCTTTGGAAATTTCCTTCCTCATGTAGATTAAGCATTCATATATAAAACAGGAAGGAAGTGTTAAAATTCCAAATTGTCTAAAAATTGGTTTACAATGTTCATTGAAACTTTTCCCAGCCATTATCCTGAGTACTTTTTTTTGTAGGGTAAATATGTTAGCTGAGTGACTCGACAATCCCCATACTATCAAAGCGTACGTCATTGTTCAATGGAATAATGAAAAATATGATATCCTCAAATATTCTTCAGTTAGTTTGCTTTTCAGCTGTCTTATAATATACGTGGCAGTTGAGAGACGTTTTGAAAGATACTTGATATGATATGAAAAATTCAAGCTGTTGTCAAGGTGTACACCGAGTAATTTTACTGGATCTTCATCTTTTTGTTCAACCAGTGTAAAGTTGAGATTCAGAGTTTTGTCAGAGTTGAGGGAAAGGCAGTTACTCTTATTCCACATCCGGATGAGTTCATCAGAATCTATCATAAGGTCTCCTAATGACCGTCCTGTATGTGTTCTAACATACATTCTTCAAAATAGTTGCACAGTCAGTATACCCTACGGGTACATTAGATAGTTTCTGAGTAAGTTTCGAAAACTTTTGTTTTGCATATTTTCATTTTATGATTGATAGAACCCCAAAAACTCCACAACTTTTTCATTATCCCGACACCGATGTTTTTTATTCACCGCGACTATGCCATCAAACAGATGAGCGTGAAATTATTTATGATATATTCGACAAACCATTATCTATCCCTAGCAATTATAATGTGCCTGAAGGCAAGTATTAAAATGAACCGTGGCTTTGCGAATGGACGTGTTTACATAAACCCCGGGCAAAATTATAGATTGTGAATAATCAACTGATTGCGATGATGATGTTGATGCCGCACATTTTATTCTCTCTGTTGTTTCAGGTGTTGTATCAGTCTGCGATGTTTTTTATTTGTGTACAATTAAATGCGGATTGTTTGCTTTGTTAATATTCTCTCACTAAAGACACGGAAGCATATACCTTTGACCACTTTGCTATTTCTGGTGAATTGCTAGATTTTTGAACTTCAGGTATATTTATTTAAACAAACGAAGAATTATGTTATCCAATAATTTTCAGATATAAATTATTCATTCCACTATCGATTTTCATCTTTATCAAATGATTCAACAGCTCTATGATATAGGGACTTTCCTCATAATGAATAGGTCGTTTCGAAAAATCTATGCTCTGGAATAGATAATGGTATCAGAAAACAAATAAAAGTTCAATTTTGAATTCCACATGCAGAACATTGTTTCCGGATCAATGGGCTTGTTTCATGCTATGGAACATGATACTGGTTTGCTTATAGACTGATCGTATACTATACTCATCAAGCCTAATCGGTCCCAAGATCTCTTTATATTTGCAAAAAAAAAAGAACAATTCGAAAAGCATGAATTTGAATTGGCCGCGTGACTGTTGACCAATAAAATTGATCGTGTCTAGAGCGAAGTTGCCAAGTGTATTACTATCTAATCACAGATCTGATGATCCAATTCGACAGACGCCATTTTTGTTGTTATTGTTGTCAACTCAGTGTGAATACAACTGTTACAATTATCTAATTAAAGAACGTTTTTTTTGTAAAAGGTAGGTCTCGGCGGGTGCCTATTTTGCTGCATATTCCGTGTCATTAATTTATTCCGAAAAATATTTTTTCAGGTTATTTTTGGGTTGAATTTTACCATTACTACCACCAAAATGGTTAAAATATGTTTAATACCCAGTTGTAAAAACAGATCATCCATAACAGACAGTGTTCCAAAAAACGAAACTCTAAGAGATCTATGGCTAAAATGAAAATCAAATCAAAACTTTCTATCCTTCGATAAAAGACAAAATCTGAAATGAATCTCATATAAATAAAAGGGACCTACTAAATATACCACCTACCGTTTCAAATTTTCATTCTTCTTTTCGGTACCAAAGTTTAGCAAATTTTTCAAGTAAAATTCATCGATCATTTCGATGTTGTCGGAGTCGGCTTTAACAAAACTAGGCTCAACATTCATTTTGTCATAATTTTAACAAAAATACGAAGTTATGTGTGGAAACCATTGACATTAGAAAGAGGACATTGTCGCATACACTACAGAGAGCGCTGGCTGACTGGCTAATATGCCAGTAACGTTGAATTTCTTATTTTTGGTGGGTGGCATAAATACATGATTGAAATATTTTATTAGGGTTCATGAGCATTGGAAAATCATTTGAAAATACATCTCGTTTAATTCTATTTAGAATCATATCTCGATATAACTTATGCTTAATTAGTGGATTCGAGCGATCTTATTATTGTATATTTATTTGTTTACTGGCTTCATTCTTCAAAAAAATTAAGGAATAATTACAGAAAATTTCAATTGATCGTTCATTCTCCCAGGAAAATGGAGTACCCATATCACAATTTATTGGTTTATTCGGCTTCGAAATTGTATGTCATATCGGATCCATTCTGCTTGTTTTTGCTACATTGAGTTTCAACATTTTCTTAGCTGACAGCTGGCGTAGGAACAATTCGTTTTTTCTTCGAGTTCAGTTTGTGTGTGTTTCAAAAGTGTTCTTGAGATATATTTGAACATTGATATGGTGCATTCTTGTGCCGATTTTTATTGTGCGAAAAGGCACAAGAAAACAGAAAGCGCATTGGTTTATTGATGAGTTATTATTATAATGAGTTTAGGTTCCCAAAGAATAAATTATTGAGAAAAAAATGGGTGAAAGTGTTAAAAAGAAAAACTACAATCCTTCTACTCTTTCAACACTTCATAGAAATCATTTAAAAATTTACTGTAAATGAAAGGGGGACAAAAATATTGAATTTGATGACACAGTTTATTATTTCAACTTCAAATATTCTCCACAGAAAGTATTATCTGGAGTTAATAATGTTGCTGAAAGTATGAAACATTTTACTTAATTTTTATCATATAAATAATGGTTTTACCTCAGAAGCTTTTGTTGGATCAGTTCGAGTACAATCAATTCTGTCTAAATTTTTTTTCTGATTGTTTCGGCCGTTACTTGATGAAGATCCATAGTAATTTCATAAACTGCACCTCACGATTCGATGCACAGTAGCTTTGAAAAAGCTACTGTGCTAGCGTTTCGCTAGCACAGTAGCACAGTAAAATATAATCACATGTTGTGATTATATTTTTTCAAATAAAGTTTGTGGAGATCAAATCGTGAGGTGTAGTTTTTGAAATTCTGTCTATACTTGACCTCATTTAACCTTCCTCTCAAGTTTTGGAAGATTCAACGTATTCAATAGAAAAAATAATAGTAGTAGGAATAGTAATCTGTACTGAAAGAAAATATCAGAAAAAAAATCCAATATGTTGATGGAAAATTATCATATTTCAAGAAACATTCTCGTTTCCATTCAAATCATACTTGTCAAAATCTCAATATATTTCTATAACTGTAGACAAAAAAGTTAAATATTTAGTGATGTATATATAGAATGTAGGTTTCAATATAGTATGATTAAATTGTTCATGTCAAGAAAAATGGAGAATTCTTAGGGAACTTAGAAAGATAGAATAAGAAGCATCTAGAAAAGAACATATATTGGGAGACGCACAGACTCCTATTTGGTAGGTAACTAAGAAGAAATATGGCTTGATTCATCGACCGTTCACATAAAATACTGGCACACTACAATGGTAATGATTTTCAGAGACAGAATCGATCTCTAGTTACTCATTATGAAGTAATTTGAAGAGGGTGGCAATGTTACACTCATGGTCGGAGTGTACTAGTTGAGCAAATGAATAGCCAACGAAACAAAGTTGTTCAGCTATTTAATGTATTGTGATGTGTTACTATCTCAACTTAGGCTGAACGCAAACGAATAATAAGGAATAAATTGATGGCTGTAGCCTACATGGTAGGAGATCATCATGAAACATGGTAATTAAAATTTCCATGTTCTCATGGATTTATTGTATTCGTTTGAAAATTTCCAACAGAAATATCTTCAGAATGCACTAAACGACTTGCAAAGTCGCATTTTGCCTAGAATCTGAATTCAAACATTCAAGTGGAAATATTAAGAACCTCGTAGAACTACTCAGACGTTCTAAGACTGCCAACTTTGATAATAGAGCAATGCCTTTCTTTCATTTCAGAACAGAAATCAGTAAAAATACCTAATTATTTGTGAACAACTCATGATGGTAAGACTGAAAATATAACATTTGATACGTCAATGATACGTCATATTTTGTATCAATGACCTACACCATGATATTTGCAAAGTGTGAACGAAAAACATGGTTTCTGTATAGTAAACGAAGTTATTAGATAGATTAATATATAATATCATTTATTAATAATTTTGATGCACACAACAATACTAATACGACACGTCTGAATTGCAAGTTCACAAACAATATACATATAGATATAGAGTTTTTCCTACACATATATTAATATCCAGGAATAAATAACGTGCATTTAATATTGTACTGCTCAGCCGATAATTTATGTCGCATTGGATAAACTCGTCAGTAGAGTAAAAATAATTCGTAATCAACAGACCTTTCATATACTTTTTGAACAAATTTGAACACTTTCACATATAGTCAGTGAGCATACTTAAAGACTGGCTATGAATCAAATCATCTAAAGGGATTATTCGTTCAGGTCAGTCTCAACACTCTACACTGTAGGTAAATGGACTGACACCTATCAGGAAACAACTACTCCCCTGGCTAATACCAAGAATTTCGGGTATGCGGTTGGTTAGTACCTCGTTTACCAAGTGGCGCGATAACAAACATGTTGTTTGTTGTTCGTTTCAGCTTAGTTCGAGGAATGATACACTGAAAGGAATTCAAATTTTAGTTATGAATTATCATCGACTCTACGTTGATGATGGCCAACAGCTTGCACTGACGAGAGACCAAACTGCCCGGAACCGGTCTGCAAGTGTGCCCGTTCAATAACTGAAAATCGATTCCGGCAGTTGTATCGCCAACAGCATATGCAGAAAATATTTCAGTGAAGATTTCTGCACTGACCCCTGTCAGATATAATCCAACTCCCTTCGTGATATTAGCCAGGAGAGTAGTTGTTTCTGATAGGTGTCCTTTAGATGATTCAATTTGAACATGTGCATCACTTATTCAATCGTTTATTGATAACCTACTCATTGACGGAACATTGAAAACAAGTTATGAGGCCTTAGCAATACATATAATTTCATAGCATTCGAAACTAAATTTAATTTTCATACATCTACAAGAGTAGTGATGGATACAACTATTTTGAAAGTTTACTTTGATATGATTCGAATATGTTCAATGTATCTCTTGAAAAAATAATTTCACCAATCGTTTACCCCATTTACGTAAAAGTCCACTAAAAACTCAGGGTTTTACACAGCGCACTCTGATTTTCTAAACTTTCACAGCGACCCTATAGTATGGATTACTGTGTATTGAATAGAATGCAGACTTTCATTTCACACAAATCAGCACTCTCAATTTCCTGTTGTTTATCGAGAAACATTACAAAGAAGGTAATAATTGATATCAGACTGGAAACCATAATGAGAAATTAATTATTTGGCATTTCACAGGCGTAGAGAAGAAGTAATCAGCAGTAAAAGGCGAGCTCATTGATCGTAAATAACTCGAAGGGATTATTTTTTGAACGTTATTGCTCCCTAAGAGTTCACTTACATAAAATCTTTCGTTTTCGGCTGTAATTTGAATAAGGAATTGCCCGGCCCGGATTAATATCTTGCTAACCTCAGATTCGAGATGGCTTATCGTCCTCTGAGGGTTTTTATTTGCCAAAAATTTAAATCGGTGACTTAATCACTATTCAGACACAACTCTGTGAATTCATTTCTGTTTTGATCACTTTATTCCTTATTTTAGTTTCAAGGAAAAGCTATTCACAGAACATTTTTTGCTCTTAGATATTAGTGTAACAATAATCATAACCTTTTCTTGTTTTCAAAAGTTAGATGAAATGAGAGGATCGATATTTTTACAGACAGCCAGGCTGCACCAAGAACATCAATGACACCAAGAGTGTTATTGAGATTAGTTTGGAATTGATTCCAACTGTTGTCACTGTAACATCTTCATGCTTTCAATAAACCTAAGAGGCGGGATGGCGGAGCCAAGAGGTGAATTATCTCCTCTTCAAGAGGAGATAATTCACCAATCTCCAAAATCTGCCTCACACCAAATTTTTGTACAACAGAAGCTAAATCGGGGTGCAAGTGCATTTGTACCTTGTTAGGTGAGAGTGTACATTTTTAATATTCAGAAACAAAATTTTTGTCTGCCAAACTGCGTTTCATTGAATAAGATGGTAAGTTTTTGTGTTTCTGTCTAATCTTCATTGATTGATTCATTGATTCACTATAGTTTTCTGATTTCGCAAAAAATATTTAGTGAACAGCTAGACTTAAATGGATTGAAATGAATTAGAAAACATTTTCATACTCACGTGGAACTCGAAATTTTTAAACGG
>NW_019290408.1:0-35376 GCF_000500325.1 Leptinotarsa decemlineata
TAAAGACTGTCTAGTGAAATAAGTGTTATTATTTGAAACACGAAACAGTTAATATCCCTTGAGTTATTCGATGCAATTAGTAATGCAACATTCTGAAGAATGATATTTTGCAAGTAACACTCTAAAATGAACTTAAAATTGTTTTTTGTATTCAAAAAACGTCCATTCGAATTCACCCATGCACATGTACTTTCCATAATCTTATCCCCTGGAATATCATCGACACGAAACTCTGCGGCCTCCAGCGTTGCTGGAAAAGTCGATGTTCCCGTCGGGGGATGAACTCAGCAGTCACAAGCGTTCAGTTGGGATTGTATCTGTGTTTGTTCAGCCGTTGCGCAAACTTGCCTTTTCTCTCCCTCCCGGGCCGCTTTTCCAGTTTTCCAGACCTCACCTCAAATTTGCATAACAAACTTTCAGTTTCGTGTAGTTCCCTCAATAGAAATAATGACAGCCGTTAGCGTATCCCACGGCTCGCTTTGTCTTTATACAAGCAGGCGTTTTTTATGGGTCTTTCATCGCTGAGGATCATGCATTTTCATTTCGACTGTGGATTATGGAAAATGCCGAATTTGAATAGGAGATATTGGATGAAAACATTCAAGTCCTGAATTTCAAGATCTCTGAGTATACTTAGCGGAGAAGAATACAACAAGATTATTGAGTTGTATATTTTTAGGAGAAAGAAATTTTTTGGAAAGAAAGGTTTTGTCTTTCTACTTTCTTCGAAATATTTCTACTTTTTTTGTATAAACATGAAAAAGTAGAAAGCCGCAACCTTTCCTATATACATTGTTAACTTTTATTCGAAAATTTGTCAAGGTGAAGAAATGGGCCTGTCAGACTGCACTCTCTTTGAGATTCAAAAATCAATACAAAATATATAAAAGTAACAAAAAAAATAGACACTATCTTGAAAAAATAATTGGATGAATAAGATCAAAGTATTATTCAGATTCAATAATGAAAGAAATTGCTGAATTTCAGCTGAACGTTATGGACCAAAAGTGAACAAGTTTCTGAGAGAAAAATTATTTCCCAAATCTCTATAATTATTTCTGAAATGAATATTTGTGTATATCTTGTTGTAGGAAAGTATATACCAGTTGTTATAATAATAATTATTTCAGACAATAGCGCCATCAAAGTATATTACATATGGAACATTTTTGTGAATATTTGCTTTTTTTTTTCATTCAGTAATACCTATCATAGTGATTTATATTTATGTTTGAGATCAATATCCCTAAGGAACGATTACGATACGATACGTACGAGAGTAAAAGAAAAATCTTTGAAGATATCAATGGCTCGTTGATTTTGAGTTCAAAACGAATCAGAACACATCAATGCATCGTTATGAAAGATAAAGATAACTATAACAATATTTTTAGATTAATGAAAAGCATTTCTTACAGAAGAAATAGGGATCTGACCTAGCCACTTGTCATCTCAACTATTACTAGATATGTATAGTCGAAGCAAACGATACTTAAAGTCGTCGGCATTCTCAAAGGCCAAAAAAACCAATACATAAAAATGAACCGGCTGCGAAGTAGTCCACGTGGACCGTAGAATTGGCGGTTCTTATTTGATAATTTTTACTAACCGAGTTTTATGATTGGCTCAAGAGTCATAAAATTGAATTTAAAGTCATGTTACGGTGACGAATAGAAATCGGGAATGCGGGGTTCAGTTCAAGAATTGATCGAGATTTGAGTGTTGAAATTCGATATTGGTGCAGTTGTAATTACTTAAAATATTTGTTATCTGTTTAAAATGTGGCGTCCTTGGACAAGTACTAACAGTAATAACGAGTGTGATAACAACACAGATTTTTTCCACTTTAGTGATTCCAATAGGGATGGTGAACAATGCGGAAAAGAGGTACCAGTGAATAAGGTTCAGATGCATTTGAATCTACATTTCAAGTATGGTTTCGAGCAACATCAGATTTGACCGAAATTCCTTTCCCAACTATACGTAAAATGGTCAAAAACAAACCTTATGAACGTAAGACGCGATGTGATACAGGATTACCAAAACCTTTAGATGTTCATCTAATAATATCATTGAAAAAACAATATACGACTGTTACAAAAGCAATGAGATTCCTGCAACTGAGATCATAAGGAAGAAATTGAATACTTCCGGCCATAACGTGAGCTGCTGTGACAAAAATCTCCAGAGTTGGATAAAAAAACAAGGATTTAGATTTAAAATAATAAACAAACGTCAAGCAGTTATGGAAAGCAGAAGAATAGTAGAATTGAGCAACAAATACTTAGAACACATTACTTAATATAGACAAGAACAACGGCAAATTTTCTATTTGGGCGAAACTTGGTATGACACTCACGACACAGTTATGATAGGGTGGACTGACGGTTCGAGAATGTGTACGCCTGACATGCCTGCAAATAAAATTTGATGAGAAGGTAATAGAGCTAATTAAAGAAGAAGTATCTAATATTACCGAAGCAGACTGGCAGAATAGGAGTAAAAAAGTAATTTTAGTTGAAACACATTATATGGAGATTGAACACTTCCATATTAATTAAGAAAATAAATTCATTATTGAATTAAATGACGACAGTGATAGTGGAACAGAGGATATGGAAGAATGTCGAAATCGCAACTCTAAATTCGGACTTCGAAGCAAAAGTGAATTGATTTTCATGATATATAACTTTAAGAAATGTACATTTCGATAAAAAAATATAACCTGATCTCTCTGTCTTACATGAACACTGTTGTTTCAGGTCCGTTTGTGATAGTATGGAAAAGGGGCACAACTCTGCTAAGCGCCGGCCAGCAAATAATCACCATGGATCCTAGGATTTCCCTCATAGGATACAATCTACAACTGAAAGACATCCGACACGCTGATCAAGGGGACTATACTTGTCAAATTGGAGACGGCTCCCAAGGGGACCTGATACACTCTATAGAGATATTAAGTGAGTACATTGTAGTGCTTCATGCATATCAATTCAGTTTTGATTTAGATGACTGGGGAAAGAAGATGAGAGCATTTGAACTCTCCGAAATGTTTCTCATTTATTGGGGTAATTCGAATAATAACTCAAATTGATGACAGCTCATTCATACAACACAAAAAAATGTGTATAGTTGGAAAAGGTATTTTGAATGGCGTATATTCATAATAAACAATGGTTTCCAAAATAGCGAGTCTAATTGAATTCTCATGACAGATAATTCAAATGAGAACGAAGTATGACGTCAACTTTTTTTGTCAACACCTCCTATGTGAAACAGTGACTAGAGAAGATTATGGAACAACACATTTCAAAATGAATTCATCAGAAGTTAACATAGATGTATACTTCTGAAATATTTCTATCATTTCCTGAGAATTATTCACTCAAACTCTCTATACAAGAATTGTTTTTGTGGTTGGTATCAACAACAATACCTTATGACAAATTCCATGAAATTCTTCATGTTGTCAATAGACACGATCGAAAATTTAGATTCACTATGGGAATAAAGAATAATCATACCATTCCTTTTCTTGATACAAAAGTTATTCGTAAAACTGATGTTTCCTTGATCACTGATTGGTATATCGAACCTACTGATTCAAGAAGATATATCAATTACTATTATTTTCATAAAAAATCAGTTGAATTCAATTCAGTCTTCTGTTTGAAAAAAAGAATATAAAAATTATTACATCATCCCCTCAAGCAAAAAAAACTCAGAATTCTTAAAGATAAATTAATCGAACATTTTTTTGAATACTGGCAGTGATACTAATTCTGATATAATCAAAAGAAATTCATGTAATGATGATTCACCTATCAATTTTTCTTAAAATCCATACATAATGTTGGAAATTTATCTTCAAATATCATAAAACTTTTTCATAATGAACAAAATATCAAAATATGCCAGAAAAATATTAAAACTATAAAGAATTTGAATACTAAATTGAAAGATAAAACGATACTACAAAAAAGTCAAATGTAATTTATAACACTCCTTGTAACAATTACAATTTGGATTACTTAGATTTGGAAAGACAGTAGCCTGTTGAGTTGTCGTGTGTAGTCAGCTCCACTTAGTCAATTGACCGATGTGCGAAGCGGTGGTTCGAACCGGAAGGCCGGACGATCGATTTTCACTTACTATATCGTCCAACCCGTGTTAGGAATCATAGTTAACGGAAAAACAGGCTTCAACAGATTTTTCAACAAAACATCAGCATCTAGAATTTCTAATGACAGAATAACATCACATAAAAGTGATATAAAGCTTAATAAGAAATCATGTGCATTAGCACAATACTCTGTAGAAACAGTAGGTACATAAATCAAATTACTCTAATATCAAAGTTTTATTTCATCAGTTCGGAATTCCATTGTCTAATATGATATAGAAAGATTTAAAATCCCTGAAAGAATCAATAAAATAACAAATATATTAAGCAAAAAAAACTGAGATTGAAAATTAATTAATCAAAAAGAAATGAAAATTGTAAATTGACAGATTTCAAGCCAAATTACTTCACGACGTTTCGATTGTTAGTATCTACAATCGTCTTCCGGTGATGACCATGAAACACTGTCAACCACCCTCAAACAAACATCAAAGTTTTACACACAGAAAAAATATTTCCGAACGCCTTTGTCAATTAGTCTTCTGATTGTATGAATAAGGAAACTGACATTGATAATCTCAGGATATATACATTGCCACTCATAAAGATCGTGACATATGGAAGTTTATTTTATTAATAGATATAATGAAAATTCAACTTCTGACATTTAATTTGTACTTGAAAAATTAGTAAAAAATAACCTCTTTTCTCTTGTCATGTGCTACTCTAATCCTGTCAAATTTGACATTCTTTAGAAAATCTTTTTTCGAAATTTCGAAAAATGTCAAAGAAATAAGTTGCTCAGTTTCCGATTTCATACCCTTGCTCAAAATTGGGACTCTACTGTCACTTCAATGTTTTTTCCAATGTTCTATCGATTCGAACGAAATATGATTCAAATTTCATAATTTTGATGAATACGAGACTTCAATGCCATATCTTGCCCAGAAAATACCCGCATTGACCTGTCACCAGAAAAAGAAATAAATACACCTCCAGAAATTCGTCTTTGTTGTTGCAAAGTTCATCTAGTTTTTTCACTTTATGATTCGGATTTTCCATGTATGGACGTTAATATGTCAGTAATCGAATAAACGTATTTCTATAGTTATTAAACTCATATTATTTTTTTTAGCAAATTTGTATCCCATTAGCTGCAGATGGGTTCGAAATATTTTGATGCAGTTTATAGCCAACAGTGGGACTGTTGGATGTAAACTGTTGGATGTAGTTATCGAACAATAATAACACTTCTTGAGTTGATTTCATAAATTTCATATTCTTTATTTCCACCATCAGATGTGTGAATAACAATAAACCAAAATAAGTATTACCAAATTCACAATAAAGCATCCTAACATTCATTGATTTATCTCAGTAATCTAATGAAGAACTCGTTTTATACAAATTATAGTCCTTTCATTCACAGACTTTGTGGCATTTTTTAATAAATAGGGGATTTTTGTTAGCACAACACTCCCCGAATGGTATTCTCTAAATGTTCCTTTGTTTGCAAATGGTCTGTGCTTATACACTTTTTGCTCAAGATAATCCTACAGAAAAAAGTCCATCGGAGATAAGTCTGGTGATCTGGGTGGCCAATAATCTTCCCAATCCCGTCCTATCACTTTGCACCTGAACATCTAACTGAGACAGTATTTTACCTCTACCGTTTGGTGAATCGGTGGCCCGTCAGGCTGATACCACAAATTTCGTCTAACACGAAAGCAGATTATCGAAAGCTTCAGACAACTGATTCATAATAAAATTTCTGTTCATGTCTGCGTTTGAATTTTCCCTAAAAAATATGGTCAAATCATTTGGTTATGTAATAACCCAGACATTTGTCTTGAATGAATATTGGTCACGACATTCTGTTACGAAACTTAGATTATTGTTGGACCACCAGCGACAATTATGATAACTAACTGTTCCGTTCGACGTGTAAGTTGCCTCGTCTGTTCATAAAATCCTGTAGGGAAATGCGATATCATTTTCTCTCTCACCGTGGAACCAAAATGAAAATCCTACTCGAATATCGAAATATCTTTCTTTAAGAGTGTGTATGAACTTTTATAGGGATGGAATTTATTTTTATGCAGAATTTAAAGAAATCTGTTTTAAAATCCCCCATACGAACGACAACTCTCAGAAGTTGCGAAACTTACGCGAGCTAAGGACTAACGAGGTCTTACCTTTTAACGCGTGATTCCTAACACGGTTGCAGAATCATCCCAGCTTCAACCAGATAAGTTCTCTCGAGAAAAATATCTGGTCGAGGCAGGAATCGAACCCACGGTCTTCCGATCGTGAGTCGGGCGCACTACCACCGCGGCCAATTCTCACAATTTCTCTGCCAACCTGTATATCTTCAATAATACACGTAATATTGGTTTTTCCATTTTCAACAACGGCCAAAAAAACATTGAGTTTTTGTTCTTCAATGTAATTTATTGGATTATGTGCTTTCTTGAAACGATTGTCCACAGAGCCAGTTTCTTTGAATGTTCTCAATATCTTTCCCACGGTACTAAAGTGAACGAGGTAGCGAGAAAAATTTCGGATATGCGGTTGGTTACCTCGATCTCAGGCAGATGGGGCGATGAAAAATATGTTGTTTGTTGTCCGCTTCATCCTAGTTCGAGAAATGATACCTATTCTGAAGGAATTCAATTTTCAATGATCGGAAATCATCGACTTTATGTTGATGATAACCTACCTACCTTGCATTAACAAGTGGCCAAACAGCCCGAAACTGATCTGCAAGTTTGTTCCAATAATTGAAAATCTATTGCGGCAGTTGTATCGCCAAGTATCTTCAAGTATGCCCACTGACTATATGTGAAAAGCATTGCGGGTTTTGTCTGGGCAAGATATGACATTTAGGTTTCGTATTTATCAAAATCATTAAATTTGAATCATGTTTCGTTTGAATCAATAGAGCCAGAAATTCGGAAAAAAAATTGAAAAAAAGTCGGAGTGACAGAAGGGAGTCCCAATTTTGGGCATCGGTATGAAATTAGAACTGTTTTCTTTGGTATTTTTCGAAATTTACAAAAAAAACTGATTTTTTGAGCTACTGTTAACCTGTCAAATTTGACAGGTTAACAGAAGCACAATCTAACTGCGAAGTAAAATTTTCATTATATCTATTAATAAAAAAACTTACATATGTCGCGAACTTTATGAGTGACACTGTATATAGTAACTTACTGGAACTACACCAGAAACATAATAATAATGAAATATCCGATGACTATCATCGGAAAAATTCCAAAAATCTACGGCCGACACTGAAACTCATAATGAATTATATGATTCATGAAAATGTTACATCTATCTTGGAAGTTTCCATAAGTATATAGAATATCACTTATTTTTGTTTCTATCGTCACCCAATTATATGAATCGTGTGCGCCACTATCGGTAGAGGGAATGTGACAATCTATCGCAAGTCTCCTCTTTCCCCATAAGCCGTATGCCTTCGAATTTGTTGACTCCAACACAATCTTTGCCGTAGATGTTGGTTTGCGGAGTCCATTATTTTTTCACGTCCATGCCTCCATGCCCGTTCAATGTGCTTTTTCGTTATTGACCACTCGTGATAATGAATAACGTTTGCCGAGCGATGCCAATTGCCCATCCTCTAGCATTTGCCCCATTTTGCTGCTGTCCTTCTCGCTCACAGATATGTGCTTGGGATTGCCGAGGTCGTGCTTTGTGATCTTACTATTCCTGATACGCTCCACTAATCTAACTAAACTCCAATTATTATTCGGGATATGCAGCTTTGTGTCAATTGCTCGTCGAATTTGGCTCTCTTATCATGCACTTGAGGCATGAAAGTTGCTACAGAGATGTGAGGTGTGTTATGTTTAGCTTGGAAGTTTGTAACAGGGTTTGTTCACGTTTCTCACGGAAAGGGGTTGTTGATTGAATATGTGTTGGAGGTTGATTTATTCCCTCAATTATACAGGCATTGAGAGTATCTGGGGATATACCGACTCTATTAGGGATTATACAAGCTGTGATGTGTGGCAAAATTTCGAAACGGTAATTAAAGGTTTGAATTGAATAGGCGTTGCCTCGTGACACTTCGAGTGGGTCAAACACTGCGGACTTAATGAACATATTTCAAAGGTTTTGTAATTTTCTACTTTTTAGGGATATTTTATCAGTGTTTGTATATTTTTTCGTTCACAATTTGAGACAATGGAAACTGTATTGAAACCCATCAGTGGTGTTAGACTGAACCACAAATGCATTGCTGGACTGTTTTCAACGGACAAGCCTGATCAAGTGAGGGCGATGACATCTCTCCTTATAAAAGCGTCATCTATGGGATCGACAGAGAACGAATCGAATATCAAATATGATATTGGTAGCAAAGCCACGCTTCGACATCGACAGCCGACGAAATTCCTTCTCTATCTTTCTCTGCAGCTTTCACTGCAAGGCGGCGGTGTCGAAGCTTAGCTTTCCACCTGATTGTCTTCGGGAACCTCGTCTATCTTCAATATTCAAAAATTCAGCTGTTATTCACATAGATGGCATCTTTGTAAGAGGAAATGTCGTCGCCAGCACTCACTCGAACTTTTCCTTTGAGGAGAGTTGAGTCCAGTAATGCATTTGTGGTTCAGCCTAGCACCACTGATGAGACCTATAGCGAGTCGAAACAGCACTGTCTGGTTTCAATCATAAATATGATGTGTTTGGGCTCTGGTTTCAGCTAGTTGCTTTGCAGTGAAGGCTGTGTTGAAAGACAGGACGCAAACTTCTGAAATCATCATCTATTTTGTGTTCCACCATAAAATGCTACACAGGTATTTTACCGAAACAATGATACATCCGGGGGACACATCAAAATAATTTACCAATAACAACTCACCACGCCCTGGGGTGAATAATCATTGGGTTTAATGGTATGTGATGAGATGTTATTGTTACCGTTTGAAATGATTAAAAATCGCTGGTTACCAATCAATGTTCATATTCCACATGATTGTTAAAATTCGGATTATGAAATCAAGTTCTTTGACTCTATAAATATTATAACTTGCTACCGACCCTGGTTTTACACGGTTAGTATCATACAAAAGCAACGGCTTATTTATAGTACCTCTGGAGTGTCGCTAATGCGCTAACCAAGAACTTCCATGTAAAAGCTTGATGGGACGCTTATTTCATTTTCAATTAGGCCAGTATATTGCTCGAAATCTTTGAAAAGTTATACACTGAGTAACCCGACCGCCCACGTAATTTATTTTCAAATTAATAAAGTTTAATGACGCTTGTTCAACGAGAACTAGGTAGAGAGCTCGCACAGACGAGTTAAAACCTCACTACTGGAGGGTGCTCTCGGTCGCATTATTACATTTCACGTACCGACATGTCTAAATCAACGAAAATCTGTGAAAGGTCATGCGAGAAGGTAACTTGACGCTCACGTAATCTCGAAATAATTTATATGTAAATTGATGGTAGTCGCGTCGGATGAAATTAAAGCACGCAGCGACTTTGTATCAAGGCAAAAAAAAGTGCTGGGGGTGCGAGGATGCATTGTTTGGAGGTTTTATCGCCTCGCGAAGTGTTTTATTGGGAGTTATTAGGTTGATGTTGCTACGGAAATTGGATGGATTCCAAAAAAATTGCGATCGATACGGATTTTCTATTCATTGTAATGAGATATTTGCGTTGGATTGCTTTTTCTCACATTACCCAGTAAATATTGTATTTGCAAAATATCTCTGATATTTGTGCGATATCTGTAGATGAATCATAATGGTTACGAATAGTTTCGTGAAGTAATCATGGAAATGACTCATAGTTCCGTGTTTTTGAATGTTAATTCACTTTTTTTTTTAATTAGAAAATATACATTTTTTCAATAAAAAAAAACTGTATTTTTGCAAATGTAATAAAAACAAATATTTACATCCATCAGAAATGCGTATTAGAGTAAATATTTCGAAATCGAACGTTTACACTTGAGGAAGCTATTGTATAGCAAAAAACACGTGTCGCGATTTTTGTGAAACCCTTTACAGTCAAAATCATACAATAAATTGTATTATTTGACTTTTTTTTGCTCAATGATCCCAATCGAAAAAATGTAAAGAGCTACTGGCATTATTATTGAAAATTCAAACGAGAAAAGTTATTTGATCTTTTTAGTCTATACAACAAAGCCATTGGTATTTTATTTATTCAATCTTGATTCAGGCAGACAAATTTGTGAGAAAATTTGCGTTTTTGATAAAATAACTCGAATGTGATTTCAAAATCAAGCAACAACTGCGTTAGAAGAAATTTGGGCAGCTTTCCTGAAATGCAATCGAAAAACGAATCAACAAGTTTCTAGAAATGATAAGATAAGATAAGATATATATTTCATCTTTTTAGGTACACATGGTATATATGAGACAGGTCAATATAAAAAACATAAAAGCTGAAATTCGAAGATAATTGTAGAAACATACAGCCACTTTCATTTTAGAAGTAATATAAAAAAAAAACATAACTCACTTTTCTTTGTGATTTAAAAATTCTCTAAGTGAATAAAAATTGTTTTCCCATAAAAATCAGACTTTTTGTGATCGGAAATATCTTTAATTTTCCCTGAAAGGTGGTTGAAAGCCATTGCTCCGGCATATCTTGGCGATTTTTTGTATTTCGTAAGATTACATTTTTTAAGATGAATTTCATGGTTTTGTCTAGTGGGGTAATCATGTATTTCGTGAGATACCATCCGAGAGTCATCAACCTAACAAACGTACACTTCAACGATATGGAAATACAAACACTTGAACTAGGTCCAAACTTCAGTCCATACTAGAAAATCACGCCACAAACCATTGAGAACCTAATTGTTGACAGAGATGGCTTTAAACCAAGTAGAAGCATCAGAAGTAAACGAAATCAGATCAGAAGCAATCAACACGCTGAAACAAATAATTATAAAACCAGAAATGACTCCGGAGAAACCAGCAATCACGAAAGCCATCAAATCAATAAAAAGGAAGTTGATCTCCAATAACCTCACAGCAGTTAAAGCCGACAAAACTGACGCCACAGTTATTATTGAAAAACAGGAATTAAGTATGAAAGTGAACAATTACATAACGGAAAACGATTTTAGTACGATGAATCACGATCCAACCACAAAATTTGAAAGACAAATTAATAGCCTAATAAAATCCAACAAACAGATCTTTGACAACAAAACATTGAACAGATACACAGTCGACAACCCAAAAGCACCAAAACTCAACGCACAGATGAAGATACCTAAGGAAAATGAACCTATAAGACCGGTTATCAATTTTACCAAAGTACCTTCATACAAAATTTCAAAAATCATACCTGATGAACTGAAAAACAAAATCAACAGGAACAACAACCACAGCGTCAAAAATTCAATGGAACTCACGGACAGAATCTCAACAACAAAGGTCAGCCCGAACACTAAACTATTCTCATTCGACATAAAAAACATGTACTAAAACATACACATACACAGTCAAAATACAATACTCAATCAAAATTATTTCGAATCTGAAAGAAAAATTTATAAACAAAGAGATGGACTAGCAATGGGATCTCCACTATCTAGCATTATATCCGAAATATATCTACAAACCATAGATGAGAAAATCTTAGCAATAATAAAAACACATGATGAAAAAGGAGAGTGGTTCAGATACGTTGACGATGGACTGTACATATCACAAAACGATGGAATAAGAATAGATCAAATAACAAAAGAAATTAACGAAATAAATCAAAAACTATTTTTCAGCATTGAGGAAGAATACAAATCAAAACTTAACTACCTGGACATAACCATCGGATATAACCACAAAAAAATACAATTTCAAATGGCAATATACAGGAAACCTACACAAACAAGCTCCACCATACCCGCAAGTTCAAACCATCCACCATCAAACAAAATAGCTGCCTATAACGCATTCATATATAGAATATTAAGGTAACCACTCAGCAATGAAGCCCGAAACAAAGAACGGAAAATCATATACCAAATAGCGAACGAGAACGAATACACCCAAAAGACAATAGATAAATTAGAAAACAGAATCAAACAAAAAATACAGAACAAGGATCAAGCCACCCCAACAGACAAAACAACACAACGATGGACAGCATTTACGTCCGTAGGACACCAAACCAAAAAACTAACAGATGTCAAGCCACTGAACATCAGCATCACATACAAGCCAAACACGAAAATAACACAAAAAATAAACAACTATGAAAAAGAAGAAGCCAAAAACCAAAACGTGATATACAGTATACAATGCTCGGACTGCAACAAATTCTATATAGGCCAAACCAAGAAAAAACTGATCCAAAATTACGATGAGCACAAAAAGGCATACATAAACCCAATACTATATAAATCAAACCTCGCAACACACGTCATACAAAACAAACATAATTTCCCTCCACCAGAGAACATAAAACTCATAAAACAAGTCAATAAGGGAAACCGCATGGACATTTGGGAAAACTTAAACATCCATAAATTTAACAGTCATAAATCACTTATCAAGGAACAAGTACAAATCAAAACCCAGCAAGACCTAACATTCAATATATTAAACAACTCAATACACACTCCTAGAAACAGTAAACCTAGAGAAGATCCAACACAAAGAATAGTACCTGTAATCCAAATACAGGCAAATTTACCTTGAGTACCTATATTCTTGGAGTCGAAACTAGTCCCCTCACAAATAAACTTAGCCCACCCTGTAGATTTCAGAAAAACTGAAATGAGGTATAAAGCATTTCTGATGTATGACTGCAGAATCAAACCTGTTAAAAACGTTCAAAAACGTTTCCAATACTGAACACAATCCATTTTGTATGAACGAAACCAGAGTTTTATATCGACCATTGTGAGAATTTTTACCTCTCACAATCTAAAAAAAATTAAAATTGTAATGTAAAACTTCATGAAGATTTCCAAGTTTCAATCTTGTATGATAGAACTCTACTTTCTCTCTAGATACAGTTAGTTATTCGTTTATCTTCCGTACCTACTCCCCTATAGACAGATAATACACCCAAAGGTCGTTAGAAAATTCGAAGTGGCTTCTTTATATTCTTTTTCCAATTTCCACCCGATCATAAAAATAACAATGAAATGAAAGAAGTGACGCATATATTCCGTGCTACCATTATTTTCTTCGGTTCTCTCAACATGTTACGGAAAAAGGGGTGGAAATAATATTACACAGAATCCGATACTCAATGGAACTTGCAGCAAATTGGGGATTTGATCAAACGAGTGAAAATTGAAAAAATAGCACTTTATAAAATTTCTTGTCTTCCTTACATAGTTCAATGTTTTCCAGTTATTACGTATTCAAGACATTATTGAATATCTGACTTCCCAGCAGTTGTGATTTCAGCAGGATGTTGAGGAAATTTGAAATGCGAAATCATTTCTGAATCATTTCATGAAAGTTCGAACACGCCTGGGGAAGCTAGTGTATAGCGAAACACAGTACGCAGTTTTGTAAACTTTAGGTATCACTTCAATGGAAGTTTGTTTATTGAATTATCCACTAAGTGAGTATTTAATTTTTTCATTCCTGAATATTCTTGGGTTTCTTCATCAAACTTTTTGGGGTATTTTCACTTTCCACAATATAAAGAATGAAACTCTATAAAGATGATCTGTATCAGTTTTCCCCGGAAAGTTAACATATATGTACCTTTGAAAGACTATTTAGGTATTGTATCAAGTCGTTCGCATAAATAAGAAAAAGCAGTGGTCTGAGTATAAACCCCTGTGGAATTTCTTGCTTGCAGGCCAAGGACTGACTGTGAACACCTTGAATTCTCACTGTTTGTGACCTATTCTCTAGATATGACCTCTTCCAATCTTGGGCAACTCCACCAACTCCATAGCGATGCATTTTCTGGATAAGTACATAGTGATCCACACAGTCAAATGCTCTAGAAAAATCGATGAACAAACCACAAATTTGCAGTTTGTTATCCAAAGCTATTACTACGTGTTCTATGAAATCATATAAAGCTGTTTCCGTGCTTTTATTTTGCATGAAACCATGCTGGTTTGTCGAAAGTAATTCATTTTTGAGGAGAAACGATAGTAACAGATTTTTAATATTCATTCCGTATATTTGAGACCTGATCATATCCACTAGTATTAGAATTCTTTAATTCATTTATTAAATCAAAAACCTCATATTCCTTGATTAGGTGGAGAAATATGGAGTTTGAGCAGAGTGCGATTGTATTTTCCATAAAATTGAGATCATATTCTCTTTTTTCATCCGCTTTCGTGAAATGATCATCAAAATTGTTAGCCATGTCAACCCATGACACCTTATGTTCTCCACTAAAAATGGAAATATCTTTGGGCTTATAGTTTTTTTTCTGGATATTATTTATAGTTTGTCACATGGTTTTTGATTTATTTTGAGAACATGTTATAAAAGGAGAAAACATTTGGAAATTAGACCATTCAGTTGAGGAAAATGTAGAACCTTCAACCACAACTGTCGACAATAATTCGTTGGGATTCATCTAAAGATAACACCACAATTTCTGCTCATGCCTAATTTCTCATTGAATAAGCATACCTATTAGTTATTACGTGAATATTTCGAATTGAAATGTTATTACCATATCAATTGTATATAAATGAATGAACATAGTTATCAGTTTTAACAAGTATGTTTGATTAAATACCGCAACGCACACCACTGCAAGTAAAAAACGACCTGAAAGCTCATGAATCTTTTGTTTGCGACCCGTTTGGAATGCAAAAAAAATAGCTGGTAAAGTATTATAAATCCGACAAAATGATTTAGACTTTCACGGCTGAGGTTTTCAGTGTCATTGATTTTCGAGTTTGAAAGCCGTGGATTTTTTGAATTTCTTCCTCCCGTTTCGCTGGCGCTATGATGGTTAAACCTCTGAAGAAGCTAGCCACTTGCGCCAGCGAAACGTCAGGAAAAAACCAAAAATCCACGGCTATCAAACTCGAAAAGCAATGACATTATAAATCCGCCTATACATAACGAAATCACAATTTTTTTAATCTTACTATTAGCGTTTTGCATTTATAATGAACGTGCATTACTTTTTACTATTAGGAAGCACATTATAGAATTTGTAATGGAGAACTTCAAAAGATGTAGAGAAGGCAAACTTTTCAGTTTACTTCCAATAAGTTACTGCGTGGAAAAAAAATGTTTCGTTTATCAGTGTATTTTATTTAATAATTTTGCCAGCCAAAAAAAGAACTAACTAGCATACATATGATATCTTAAGGTTTTGAAGGCTATTTGCCTTCGTCTTGAGAATTGAAAAAAGTTGCAGTCTTTTTCTATTTTTTTAAAACGAAACACAAATACTACAGGAAAAATCCTTAAGGCACTCTTAGGTCGGTGCGTCTGTGGATTTGAATAGCTGGAGATCAAATCCATTTGGAAAATCGTTCTCAGGAAGTTTATTCCATATAAATGCCGTTCTCCAAACGACAGAGTTCTTGAACAGTGAAGTTTGAGGTATACTGAGTTGAACCTCGAAGCGATGAGCAGCCACAGTCCGTCGCGTATTTCTGATATGTACCGCTCTTGGTGGAATCAAATGTGCCAGGTCACTTGAACATTTCTATAGAAGAGAGTCAAATCCCCAACCTTTCTTCGATGTTGCAGACTATCAAGGTTGCAAGTGATGTTTGCGTCTCTAATCGAATGGCTTTTTTCTGGATGGAATCCAGCAGCTTCAGGGTATGTTTGGGACGGAGCTCCAAACAGGAGAACAATACTCCAAAGAACGTCTGATCTGAGCTTTATAAAGCATCAAAAGTTGATGTGGTGTGTACAGTTTTCTAGTTCGAGACTGTGTTCCAAGCTTTTGAGAAGCAACGTTTGCAATTCCAGCGACATGATTGTTCAAAGATATATTGGTGTCCATTTTAACCCCCAACGAACGTATTGGAGAAAACTGATGCCTGGGTTTTTGTGGCATTGAATTGAACGTGGTTACTTTCACCCCAATTCGAAATTACTTCTAGATCGTCATTAAGATGTTGAACCTCCTGCTGCCGGTGAAGATGTGCATTCATAACCGATTTTCGAGACAGGTCTTGACTCTCCATGTTTCTTGATTGCGTTATTTCAAATATGGGTGACATACGATAGAAGGTCGCCTGTTGATCTTCGTTTCCGAAAGCCATATTGATGAACGCTCAAGATGTTGAAGCCTACCAAATATTTGAGAATATGATGGTTTACGGCTTTCTTCATGCTTTTTGATATCACTCATAGCAAAGCAACTGGTCTGTAGTAATTTGGAAGAGTATTCTTGCCTTTTTTGGGAATAGGCTGAACGCGGGCAATCTTCCAACGGGAAGGAGAAACCCCTTTCTTGTAAGACAGATTGGAAAGTCTGCAAAATACTGGTGCCAGTTTATTTCTGCACTTTTCAAGTACGATGACGAGCACTTCATCAGGACCAGACGCCTTGTTGATATTGAGCTGTTTCAAAATTCGCCTGACTATACGCTGTCGAAAAGTAATTTCGGGCATTGTGAATTTTAGTGTGGAAATGGTGTGTCCCGCTTTTCCCAGAAAATCGAGTGTGAATGAAGTGATGGGACAAAAACTGTTTAGCTACTAGATTTGATTTTTCTATGGCTGTTGATGCAATTGAACCATCTGCTTGTGTTAGTAGTAGAGCTTCGCGAATTGTTCGTCGTTGATATTCGAAAATTCGAGCAATTCTACAGGGTGAGTCTACAAGATTCCCTCGGTACATTGCTATCAGAAGAAACAATTTTTCGGACTGCTCAATTTTTTTTTCGCAATCATATCGATAAATACTATCTTTCAAAATCATTTTCTTGCATACTGGGTGATTCAGCCGTACGTGGCCAACCAAAGTTATATTTTTTTGATGGAACATCCAATATATAAGTACGTTATTCGATTCCATATTTCCTTAGCTGTCCACGGCGATGCCGGGTGGGACCATCCAGTTCTTTCATATGGTGAAGGTGAAAGAACCCAAAATAGGTCGATAGAAACTACGATTTCCTCCACAAAAACTGACTTTCGGCAATAATTTTGAGATATTCACAGAAAGCGTTGATTCAACTGAATTGTTCATAATTTTCGAACTATTTGTTAGCACAACCTGGCTCAAATAATTAACTCAAATAATTAACTAGAATGTTTATTTCTATTCCTTAAACAAACAATGAAAGAATTTAGTAACATTTTTGTAAAAAACTTTTTGAATGCACTGGAATATTTGAACGTCAATTCAATACTAGATCAAACAACATTCAAGAAAACTCATTGGATATTAGATAATAGTGAAATAATAGAAAGTACGCTCACATCAAGTTAATTCATTCCCATATATTGCTATGCTTTCATTCAATGTATGAAATGAATTCAAAATGTCATCATATCCTTTATTTCCTCAAATTATATTCATGGAATAATAATTGTTTCAAATTCATATACATTTATTCAATATTGCGCACATTTGTTATTGGGTTTTAATTTAAATATTGTTGAATAGTGAATTGAAACTAATCTCTATCATCGATAAATTGAAACATTCGATAAACCCAAAAAAACTATCAACGAGCTCGCCGTAAGTCGGTCCAAAGTGCTAGATTCTACTTGCTATTCTTATGTATAGAAGGACAATAACCAACTGATGACGGTTGATATGAGTACCATACTCACTAGAATACCAAAATGAGGTATTACTCCTGATACTTATTTCAGTGTTAGGAATCACACAATAAAAGGTAAGACCTTGTTAGTCTTTAACTCGCACAAGTTTCAACTTTCGAGAGTTGTCATTCGGAGGGGGGCGACAGCTGATTAACGGAAAAATCGATTTAACAAATTTGACAAAACAGTTGAAAAAAATTATCTTGTATCTCAAACTGAATTAGTATACTCATAATGAGTACTATGGAATCCTGTATCATCTTTTTCATCCATCGTTTCAACAGAGCGAAAGTATCCACTGACAGAAAGTGTTTAACCCTGAAGAAGCGAAATATTACATAAAATAAAGTTTTGTCATTTATTCCTGAAGGCACATATAAGGAGAACTAGATTATGGAAGATATTACAAGAGCTGAACTTCACTTTTGGAAAACAAGATAGAACACTCAGAGATTGAAGAACAAAAAAGAAACTTTTTAGGAGAAATAAAGAAAGCCAGAACACTGGATGACCCTATTTTTTATTTTGATGAAACATGGGTCATGGGGGTCATACCGTCTCGAAGGTTTAGCAAGACCAGAACATCAAAACTCTATAGTGTGTCTCTCAGTACAGCCACACTTTTGTACTTTTTGAAAATAGCTTCTGAATCGAAGCTGAAACGTCGAACGATGCAAAACTTCAAGCGTGGTTCAACCCAAAATTTAAATATTCAAATTTCTAACCGCGGAAACCTGTTCTATTTGTAAACTTATCTGGTGACGTTTCAAAGACTTTATCCATCTTCACTATCAAGCCTACGACCAATTTTATATTATCAGTGTCAATTGTCATTGAATGATCAGTCAGAATATAAAGCAGGAGTAAGCAGCTGTTTCGTTTAAAAAACACAAATAAAAAGTCTTAATATATTTCCTGAGCTACAAATTTCATATCATAAAAACGAGGAAGGCTCATACTCATAACTTTTCGAACATTTGCCAGTTATTCGACATATCCTAAGTGAAAAAGCTTATAAACCGAGGTAATATGCCCAGAAAACTCGGATGAAATTAGTTATTCTACCGCACTGAACTCGAGTAGGGATACACACCAAAGGAGAACGGTTTTGTCGAAACTACGAAACTCAAATGTTACAACTCCCTGAGGATTGCATGGCACAACAAAGTGATACGTGAACTTCTGACATGTTGGGAGAAAGCCTGCGGTACTTTCATATTATATGCACAGTTTATATATAAAGAGGAATTGATATGTAGAGTTTTCTCTATGCCTTAGGTCATTTTTTATTATCAAACACACTTGTTGAGACTTTATTATTTGACTTTTCAAACCATTATATCTGCTCGATTTTTGTAAAAGTCATTCGACAAAATTGAAGAATTGTTAAAAATAAGTCGATTCTATCAGAACGCACAATACCTAACCTCTAACCACATGAAATGGTTGAATAATATTCGCAGTATTTCTAATGGAAACGTGAACGTGTTTAGGTGGAAAATTACTTTATATCTATACAACACTTGTTTGAGTTATTTCTATATTTTCATAAGAAATTTCCAACACATTCACTTCATACTCTGTTTTCCTTACTTTTTTTTCTCCCTGATGCTAATTTGTATTTCATCATATCATACTCTTTTTTTGATAAATTTTGCACATTTTCTATTTGAGGAAGATTTTATGATGTTTGTCAAAAAACTGTCATGAAACAAGGTATCATATAAAATAAGCAGCGGACTTGCTAAGATTATAAATGAGCCAACCAGGATTCCTCACCGTGATGGAGAATATGCTGGTCTTCTGGATCTATATCTAACAACCAATCCAGAAATTCACACAGTCACCGTAAGGTCTCCATTAGGATCTTCTGATCACAAACTCATTTTAGTGTTGAGTGAATTGCCGATAAATCTTGGGGAACAATCCAAGTCGCGCAAAGTTTAACGTTACAGATCTGCTGAGTGGGAGGATCTTCAAGACATCTTCCGAAATTTCCCCTGACTAGATGTTTGTTTCAGCTCTGAATATCCATCTATTTCTGCTTCTGGAGTCACAAAAAGTTATGATATCATCCATGGTTGTATATATTCCCTTTTCAATGAAAAGCACTTCTAACGGCAAACTTTGATTCAACAAAAATTGCGAGCAAGCTGCCGTCTCCAAAAATCTCACCCACCAGCAGTGGCGCAAGAATCCCAGTGCCAATAACCGAACTAGGTTTGTTAATGCTCGCAACAGCTGCAAACTTAGGATGAATGATAGCAAAGAACTTCATAATCAGAGAATTAGGGATAAACTGCTAGCCAATCCCAACGGGTCTAGATTCTGAAGCTGTTAATCAAAACTTTACATCTTGAATCTACAATTTCACCACTAACACAAGCAGGTGGTTCGATTGCAACAACAGCCATAGAAAAGGCGAATCTACTAGCTGAACAATTTGCGCTCCACTCCACAGTCGATTTTCTGGGAAAGGTACCATCCACTACTCCCACACTAGAATCCACAAAGCCAGAAATTACTTCTCGATGGCGTCTAGGCAGGTGAATATCAACAACTCAGTATCAACAAGGCGTCTGGTCCTGACGAAATGCTCGTTATCATACTTGAAAAGTGCGCTAATAAACTCGCACTAGTATATTGCAGACTTTCCAACCTGTCTTAAAAGAATGGGGTTTTCATTGGAAGATTGCTCGCATCTCATCCTATTCCCAAAACGGGCAAGAAATATCTTTCAAATAACTATAGACCGGTCGCTTTGCTCCATGATATCAAATATCATGGAGAAAGCCGTAAATCACCATATCCTTGAATATTTGGAAGGCTTCAACATTTTTAGTGATCATCAATATGGCTTTCGGAAACAAAGATCAACAGGCGACCTTCTATCGTATGTCGCTCATATTTGGATTAACGCAATCGAGAAATATGGAGAGTCAAGAGCTTGATATTCCTATGGCTTTTCACCGTGTGTGGCATGAAGTTTTGCTGGTCAATCTTCGAGGCTTTGGCTTTCGGAAGCTCTTCAACTTCATGAAAAAACGTTCCCTGCAAGTGGCCGTCGACGAATATCTCTCGAATACTTTTACAATTATCGCTGGTGCTCTCCAATGATCCATATTGTCTCCAACTTTTTTTCATTGTAAATCAACGACTTATTGGGAAAAAAAAACAATAATCCAATATATTGCTTAGGTAACGACAGCACACATGTTTCGTCATTCCATTTGGATTCCACCACATCGGCGGCGGATGCACATTTTCACCGGAAGCAGTAGGTTGCACAACTTTTGATGCTTTAGAAAGCTCAGATCAGATCTTCTTTGGAGTATTGTTTTATGTATGGAGCTCCTTCCCTAAGCATAACCTGAAGCGGGTGGATTCCATCGAGGAAAGAGCCATCCGTCTAATTGGAGACGCAAACATCACTTGCAACCTTGATAGTCTAGAACATCGAAGAAAGGTTGGAGATTTGTCTCTCTTGTATAGATACTTTCACGGAAAATGTTCGTGACTTGGCATATTTGA
The DNA here is from genome assembly GCF_000500325.1 of Leptinotarsa decemlineata. Lineage (NCBI taxonomy): Eukaryota > Metazoa > Arthropoda > Insecta > Coleoptera > Chrysomelidae > Leptinotarsa > Leptinotarsa decemlineata. Next base: position 21,409 of record NW_019290408.1, read on the forward strand.
TTCCACCAAGAGCGGTACATATCAGGAATACGCTCTTCATTTTGCGGTTCAGCTTCACTGTTCAAGAAATTCACTGTTCAAGAACTCTTCCATTTGGAGAACTGCGTTTTCATGTGGAGTAAACTTCCTGAGAACGTTTTTCCAAATGGATTCAATCTCCAGCGATTCAAATCCAATGTGAATCACTACTTTCGCACAGACATTGCTCTTAGAGCACCTTAAGGATTTTTCTGTAGTGCTTGTGTTTTGTCACTGAACTACATTCGGAAAATCATTGCAACTTTAGAATTTCATAATAGGGTTACCTACTGCTATATTCTATTTGGAATTTTTGTATATAAGTTGTGAGATTACAGAATAAGGATTTATTTATATGATACATCTTTATTGATATGATAAAAACAATTTTATGCGAAATAAATTGAACTTGTTGAACTTTGCTGCCAAAAAATGTTTGTCATCGTTTGCACAATTCCTCGTTTTTACCAACTCATATTACATTTTTCGAAAATTTAAGAGATGAATTCAATAGATAACAAAGAAACCAACAACTTTTTATAGGAAAAATTTCTATTTTTTTTTTCTGAAAGTACCCTTCGTACGTCAATACTTGACAAAACAAGCTCTGAATACTAAATTCTCAATACGGCCCACTATTTTCAGTAATATACTGGGACAGGTAACAAAATTAAGTTGATCACTGTCAAAAATTTTTCAGAGATGACAATACTTCGATTTGAATATTCCAAATATCGTGCAAAGTTTTAAAGATTCATTAATCACCCCATTGTACAAAACTTTAGTACCAACTTAACCAAAATGAAAAAATCACCAAACATAGCATTAAACTCAATCTCCAATAAATTACCAGAATACACACAAATACTCATACAGCAAAGTCGATTCTCCACTGTCACCCGCAGGAGTTTATTGAGACTCACACCTAAGGTTTCTGAACATAAATAAAAACAGGATGAAAATAGAACCAAACTCATGTCGAAAATACAAATGCATGAAATGAGAAAGAACGGTATCTCTATATTTTTCTTCCTCTAAGGCCTTTAGCTCCGTGTTCTGATTTTGAGTCGGTCACACTATCACTCGCGTTAATTCACCGCTATATCGTTCATAAAGGTTGGCTTCTGTTGTTGACTCCGTGCGTATGTGTTGTTTCCTGCTTTCGGCAAACAAGTGTTGCCCATCTTTACATTTGGCTGCACCGCGCTGATGAGGCCAATAGCCAGAAACACGTGTCCGCGGTTTGCCCCCCTTTTTTTTGAGTGTTGTGTCCACGAATTATTTTAGTCTTGATTTGATTTTCAACGATATCAAACAATGAAGTGTACCTAGTAGAAAAAAAAATTGTTTAACCGTAAAATGAAAAAATAAGTTACAGGTTATTAATTCCATTCATATATGAAATGCACATATCACCAATGAATATCTCTCTGGATTGATACACTATACACATAGTTATATTCGTATACGTGAATAGAAATACACGATGTATTTCTAATCTCTCATACTTTGTAACAGTTCACATCATTCATTTAATCTACTGATTAATCATCGAGATCAGTACATGGCCGTTAGAATTCTTTCGCCCTACAAATATGATTTATCGGAGAAAGAGCTTCTGCTTTTGATGTTTCGATCAATATTCGATTAAAACTTTGTTCATGTCATTAACAGCACATGATTTACCTGAAGTAGACTCATATTGTTTCAGGTTTGGAATTAGCTTTCAAATCGTTGACAGCAAGTTGATGTGCCAGTTGAAATACGGAGTGTATTTACACTACACCAACAAAATAAGACGAAGTTTCAGTGTTTAGTAGAATTGCACAAGTACGTTTCGAGAAATCTATGAGTGGTAGGATTCAAAATTTCTAAAAGTTATTTTGGACATTAATTTCGCACGTTATTTGAACATTTACAAAATTCTTAATCCTACCTGTCGAATAGTTTTCTGAAGTAATATATCACGGTTATAAATTAGAACTAAAACTGCAACCTCCGGACTACCTCAGAGATCAAATTACTGTGATATATCTCATCGAATAGAATAGAATAGATTAAAACTGTTCTAATAACTGTTTTTCTGGTAACTCTGGTCAACACAAATTTAGACTTCGACATCAAAGTATGAAATTTCGCGAATTTTATTTGAAGTGACTCTCTCCTACAGAAAGTTTTGGAGATAAAATAAATGTTACCACTGGAATCTTTGGGCCAATTACTACAATATCTATGCACTGCTGAATCACAGTGTAACCACCAATAGTGGACATTACACAGCATACTGCAGACACTTCTACAGCAATATATGACACGAATACGAGTGTCGCCGATTTCACCGAAATCGCAAATGAGTGGAGAGGCGTATTTTTTTTATGATGAGGACGACACTGAAAGGCATTTATGAGTTATCAGAAATTGGCGCCAATAATGTAGAGACCATTAATTATCATGTTCTGTCCAGAGATGAATCTAGTCGAAGCTAACTTCTGGGTTTGTTGAAAATAGATTTGATGAAAGATTTATAATTTTTATATCGTAACCTGATCAAAAATTTAGTAAACTGTTAATATTGCAAAATATGAAAACATAAAAATTGAACGTTGCGTTAAAAAGTGAATCCTCACAAGTATGAGTTGATAACATTTTTATTGGGAGACATCTACAAGTTGGAACCTCGTTATTCCTTAGCTCACACAAATTTTGAGGCTACTCATTTGTGGTAGGACTATAGTTGGTTAACAAGAAACCTTTTCGAAATGTTTTTGAACAAGAATCAAAAAGTTCTAATTATTATTTGAAATTACTCGGAACTATGATGTTTTATTCCTTTATAAATGAGGCAAGGAAAATGTTGGTAATACAACAAAACTCTCTCTTAAAAACATAACCCATTTATGTCAGTCGCAGTGTGAGGAAGTTTCTTTTGGGAAATGTTTTGAACTCTCATTTTCCTTTCCGTTCATCTATCACTCTATACAGAAAGCAATCACAAAACAAAACATAAAATGACACCCCCATTCCATTTTACAACACATTCCACTTTACATGGATTCCATCCAAAATCAAGCCTTGGCAGTCTTGAGGTTATGTTCTCGTCATTAATCTAATCCCATAAAATAACAAACCCTTGGGGTCCTAACAATGCGGTAACCCCGATCCCTCAAGTGATTCGGCTCCCTCTTCTCTATTATTATGCCTAATCAACATGTCGACAATGGGATTGTGTAAGTGCAAATGATTTGTTTAATCGATTATCCGACTTGGGTTTCTATAATTTATGAGATTGGGGAGTAAAATAAATGCATTTGTGTATTGAATGCCTTCAGATATAGCTTGAATCGATAGGATATGACACTAATCACAATCACAATCATTTACTATACTTTTAGTATAAACAACTATTTGCTTTCATCAGAAGAAATTGTGATAATTCTCCGCTGAAGGATCAGTTGATTATTGAACTATTTATTTCAATACCAAACTTCTGACGATTTCAGTTCTGACCTATTTTTTGCATTGCTATTTTTGCAAAATGCCATTTGTGTTTTGGGCTGAAGCTTCAGCAGTTTATTAAATGTAAAGTTTTTTTCCGAAACCCATTTAATTTTTTCGAAGAATCTGCCATAGTGTGAAGAGAATACAGTTCACCATAAACATTCAATTCAGCATTAAGACAAAATACATAGTCGTCTATGACAAAAGGATAAAATATTTAAATAAAATAAATGAATGAAGATACACGAAATGTAGAGATTATACAATTTTAATGAAAGTTACGGCTACCTAAGCAAGCTTGTATTGTGGCCAGCAAACTAAATAGTATATCTTTTCCTGTATAACCAAACGTAGTGAAGAAAGTATAGAAAGGAAGAGATAGTAAGAAGAAGATAGAGGACGAGAAAGAGAGAGAAAGATCTCTCTGTGATGCGCTCTGAAAAACAACTCTAATAATAGATATTTCTTATTCAAGTATCAGAAGAAGCATATCATAATTATTGTCAACAAATTTTTTCAACTCTATTTTGAATTTGAGTTTGTTTCTCATGCCTTTCAATGTTTCAGGTAGAGTCTTGTAAAGTTTGGGTCCCAGATAGGTTATAAATTTTTGATTATGCGTGAGTCTGCATCGTGGAACATTCATGGTCTTGAGTGAACTGTTACGAGTATTGAAAGTATGCTGTACAAATTTGATTGAAGAATTAGCAGTCCATATTAAACTCTGAAAAATGTAAGTTTTTCTAACACCGAATCTCCCAGTTTCATCATACAACGACCGGGTACAATACCTCCGATTTGTTTTCGTCACGATTTTTATTAATGAATTTTGAATCACTTTTAAGTTAATTGACGATGTCATGAAGGTACCACTCCATACTATTATACAGTAACGTATTATGTAGTTAGCCAAGGCATCATACACCATCAGTATCATTTCCCTGTTAAGTATATTCCTGAGCTGATAAAAATTGTATATTAATTTACGTAGTCTAGCTACTGTATAATCAATGTGTGCATTCCACCGAAAAGATTGGTCCACTAATACCCCTGGGTATTTTATTGTATCCGTTTTCTGTATAGAAGTACAGCTACAACTGGAAACATTTGCACAAGAAGTTTTGTGGATTTTTATGATGTTTGTAGCTGGTTGATCTCTAGTTGTTGGAGCAAATACAATAAATTTGGTTTTTTTAACATTGACACTCAATAAATTAGAACTCAACCAGTTGAAAATCGTTTTGATGCCAATTTCAGACCGGGTGTATACTTCTTCCCACGTTTTTCCAACAAAAGTGATAGCTGTGTCATCAGCAAATGAAGTAATTTCACCATCAAAATCAGAAATTTTGAAGATGTTGTTCATATATATTAGAAATAAGATGGGTCCTAATACAGTTCCTTGGGCTACGTCCCGAGTAATTTTTAGTGGGTCGCTCGAGTCGCATTAGTCACGTGGTCCCAGTGGCCACCGGCGGCTGAAAATTTCATGGAGGAATTAAAATTTTAAAAAATCGGAGAATTGAACAGAGGTTGTCGTCGTGGTAGGCTTTGTCCTTAGCCTCGACACCAACGTGAAATTTGTTAAGTAATTGTGAAGTGATGATTGTGATGTGGTCGGCGGTTGTCTGGTGTCATCGACAATTCCTCGACCTCGTCTTGGACCTCGAATAGGATGAGGCATCCCCAAAAAATGTTTGAGCTTTGATTTGGGCCTCGAGATAGGACCTCGACTTGGTCCTCGATTTGGCCCTCGAATTGGTCATCGATTTGATCATCGAATAAATTCGAGAAAAAACAATGGACGCCTGTCATTTGTCATTTATGTTCTCTCGAGACGTACCTAATCTAATTTATTATACAAAGTGACGTCGGCCAGCCAATCAGGATGAAGGAAACCAATATCGGTTGGCTGGTTGTGCTAGATGAAATTGAACTCGAGGATGAGGGTTAAATAATAATGATGATGATAAAATATGTATACGTTGTGGGTGGCGACGTATGCATGGGAAGTGGTGTAAAATGTGTGATGACTTGTGAAAATGAATGAGTTGTAACAAAGAAAAAACAATATTGATCCAACATGTAGAAGGGTACTAAGCCGCATCTTTGTTGATAATAGTCACATCATCACGTGCAGCACATCAAATAAAAAAAAAGGAATGCATAATTTATCAACAAAGGAAAAACAAAGATGGCGCAAAATCTCAGGAGGACTCTAAGTTGTATCTTTGCTTATGATAGTCAAAAACATACTAGTCACAAATATAGCCAAACATTATGATATCATTTGGCCAACAGTATATTGTGACAAATTAGAAGTCATCGTACCTTCAAGATGACACGATGTTGTTACTATTACAAGCTCGTATTTAACTCGCTTGTATGTAAGTATTTGTATGAATGTTCATGTTTTCTAGAGTCAAATCTGGCATTGTGCTGAAATTTCGCATACACGTTCAGTTTGGATGACAATCATCGCTAGCTGAGTGAGGTAATTCAACATCTAACATGACAGACCTGCCAAGGTGGCGGACTAGTTATTTTTTATGCACTTCTTTGAAAATAATATCAATTGAACAAGAATAAAAGCTTCAAAATAGCGGAAAACAAACTGGTCGTCTTACCAATTCCGCTATGAACTGTCATGACTTGGTAAGAGTTGCGGATAATTTGGTTCGGACAAATGTTGTAGGAACTTTCCTTGCAACAGCCACGCTTTGAATGAAACAGACTGAAGAATATGTTCAGCGATAACTAAAAATCAAAATATCAGTTTTCAGTTTTCAATAAAGCAATAAAGTTAAATGAACAGTAGTGAACCATCGTTGGTAATAGGTTAAAAAACAAGTTGACCTATTGTGAAACCAATTTGTATAATATTTTTTCTTCCTTTTATTATTTAGGATTGATCAATAAAGAAGTACTTTTTGGAGGTGAATGAGTAAACTGAACCTAGTGCTTTACCTTAATGAATAATTGTGGAATGTTTTCAGGGCCGGCTTGAGTTTAGCCATGGCCGGCCTTGGAAGAAATCATACAAAGGTTATTTTCTTCATCCTATATTCAATATAAATTTCTACGAAATAAATAGGTCATCAATGGAACAAAATAATAATGAAAAAATCAGTAAACTCAATTTCAACTATCTACTGGAAGCTACATATACAAACACACCATCCTACCAAAGAAAGCAGTAACTATTATTTCTCCCATATAAGTTATGAATATTCGTATTTATTCGAATGATACTGCAGTATAATTGAATATATATGAAAATCGCGCTATTGAACAACTGTTTTTGAGGATCCACGAAAAAGTGGGATTCCTAAGCTATAGCCTTGTTATAGTTTAAACATATGGGTGAACCCTGTGCTGAATGTTTTGTATACTTCTGATTCTGAACATAATTCTCATTATAATGTAAGTCACCTAATAAATTATTAACAACAAAAGTACGTTAAGATCAAGTTCTACAGAAGAAACTGATATAATAATTCAATTATTCCAAAAACGTATCCGTTAACTATTCGACCAGCTAAGTTGATTAGGACAGTAAATTAATGGTAAATATTAAAATGCAATTGAATACACTGACTCATGGTTATTCATCGTCTCATTTCCTAACAAATTTTGCTTCATCCGCATACTCAATTTGATTTAGTGTTATTGTTCCAGCGAAATTCATTCTCGCATTGTTTGCTTTACATTTGCGGCAGCGCCTAAACAAATAACACGTTGAATTCATATGTATTTGAGAATACACGTATATCGCTCTTATTCACAATACAAATATATTCATTCCATCGGTATTACTGAAATATTGGAGTTTGAATTCCAGAAGCTAACTAACCATAATCAACAACCGAGAACTATTTAGTTTCAACAATAAAAATTAATAATCTGATGTGATAATTTGCTTTACACATGTCTTGAAATCCATTTTGCTCTGAATGAAATTTATACAATTTTCATAGGAGATAAGCATTTTTGATACTTTACCACAAGGAAGTTGAACGAATATCTCTATCCAGATTTTTCACTCTCTTCTAGATGAGATTGAACTTTGATTTAAATTAAAAAAGGAAATATCTTGGGAGAGATTAGTTTTGGTAATTTGCAACAAATACATATGTTTTCGTTCCACAATTCAAATAGGTGCTGATGGGGCTTTGTAAACAACTGTTTTCAATCCGCCACTTCTATAAGTACACCTTACTTTAATGATGCTATGTCAGTGAAATTCAACTTCAATGCCTTTCAGTTATCACGGCATGTAATTTTGCTGTAAATGATATCTTTTTCGATTCAATATCAAATTTTCAAAAATATACGGACTGAAAGAAGCGTGTATCATTTAATTCACTATCTTTATTGTACTATTTTCCTATTCGTTTCTTGATGTAGAACAAGAAAGCAGTAGATGAAATCTTGATTTGCAGAGGCAAGGGCACAGGTCGGTTCTTGATTTCCTATAAAAATTCAATAATAAGTGCTGCAAAAGGTAACCAAATTGAAAGCTCTAATTCGGATGCCATCTACAGAAATATCCAGAAATACACCGGGATAGAAGACACTTCAAGAATAACATTGAAACAAGGGAAAAGGTTCACTTGAGAGTTTCAATAGGGTTTTGCATCCCTACCCTTGAAATGAATGAATGAAAATACTGCATCATCACTATTGAACATAAATTGTCACTAGATGAAGAAATCAGAGTTTCACGGGTCTGGAATTTTCCACTATTCCCAATGATGACATTAATAGAAAATACAACAAAGTACAAGGTCTTACGCTAAACCTCACAACCTCTGATCGAAATTATGTTTCCTGAAACCATCAACGAAACTCAAGTCTGTTGTTTTATACTCTTCCGAATAGATTTTTCTGATTTTCGAGATCCAGAATTTCGGCAGTCTTGATCGTGCTTTACATTACAGCCAAACACGTCCAAGACGATCACCTTGTATCCAATTCATTAAATATATTCCTGTTTCATGCATTTCAAAAAATCTGTTTTTTCGTTGATCAGCTGTCGCACCCCTACGAACGACAACCCTCAGAAGTCGAAACTTGTGCGACATAAGGATTAACGAGGTCTTACCTTTTAACGTGTGATTCCTAGCACGTTACTTGTGATTCTTGAACCTTTATATTTTTGTGCGTGTATGCTTTTTTTGCATGTACGCTCTTTATGATTTCGTTCTCTCATGATTTTATGATTTCGCATTTTTATAATTTTGCCTGGCAGAACTTTAATACAAAAATACGGTTGAAAAAAATTCTAATATCTCTTTGATTAGTTATGTTTAATAATATGCGATTAGTTATATTTAATAATCTCAAAATATGATTTTATATACTTTTCTTCAAAATCGATACCTATAGGTAGGTACTTCAAAAGATGTAATTTATTCGCATGAATGATTCTCAAAAATTTGACTTGAATCACCTTTACGTGTTCTCTATCTGAAGCCTGCGACAGAAAAGACCCTTTCCACATCCACACAGAATCGGTATCGGTTCAAAGTTCTGGCAATGCTACCACATATTCCAATAGTCCCTTCAGACATACATTACTAAAAGTAGATATCTTTGTCTGTACAAGTATGAACGTTGTCGAGTAAAACACGTCTGTGTGAACTGCTCTCAAAAAATACTTGAATTCTACTGTTATTTGTGAAAGCAAAATCTTGGCACTTTCATCAATCTGTATCTGGAAATCAGTGCTTCTAGCCTCTCCGGTGTGAGTAACTTCTTTCATGTAGAATCTGAATATCGCTAACATAACGATTACTTACTGAATTTCAACAAAAATATTTTTTTGTTTTACAAAAACGGCAACCCGATCACCTCTGATAAGTGTATGTTCGGTATTAGCATTTGGTGTAAACAATAACCAATGCTACTGAACTTTCGTTGACTGCTATTTATAATCTATTGAAGAAGAAGATAAATTTGATAAATCACGAATTACGTTTGCCGTGATTGAATCTGATTTACTGGGTATCAACGATAAAATATCACTCCTTGAAGAAGAGAATATTAATTTGAAGAAAGTCGTACAGTCGAAGGACCGCAAACTTCGGCGAAATAACTTGTTGGTTTTTGGTATCAAAAAAAGAGAGAATAGTGAATCCCTTTCTATTCTGAGCCATCTTCATGAAGAACCTATCGAAATAGCTGCTGTTAGTAATATATACTCCTTCGAAAATGAGAACAAAAAGCGGATACTGAAAATCAAATTGATTTTTCACTTGAAAAAATTGAAAATCACAAAAAATCAGCACAAACTGAAAAATAAGAACATCTTTGTGATCAACGATTCAAGTCCTGCAGCCAGATTATCTGTAAATCCTCAAGAAACTACCTCAATACTGCTAAACGTAACGGAGTCAAAGCAACTATCAATAATAACCACCCAATTATTTATCCACGAAGTCTTCCACGTTTTGGCTGATATTCACTCCAATACGGAACTCCTGCATGTCAGACGCAACAGAAGCGAGGCTGCGTCCTCTTCTGCAAGTAGTGCTGATAAAAAGACCCTAAGATCTAGTATAACTTATGATCGGAACTACAAATAACTCGAAATTTATGACAAACTCAATGGTGAAAACAGCTTATCATCGTTTTATCATCGTTTCTGAGTTACTGCATGTTTTTTTGAAAATGTGCACTTTCAAAATGTTGCTGTAACTTTTTTCCTGTCAGACATTTCCTATTTCTATGAAAATATTTCCAGAGCACTTTTTTACGTAGAATACAATAGTGTAAAAACTTATTATTTCAAATGAGATATCAATAGTTATTGATGAAAAACTTTTTTTTCAAATGAAACACCCTGTATACTCCTGCATATTTCAATAGAGCTTTCCAAAAATGTAGCACACTTGATGCTAGACTCATCATTGAAATACACAGCTTCTAGGTTTATTCAGGTAGACTTTGAAACGCACACTTTGATCAAGAAGACTTTGAACGATGCGGCGATAAAACAGAATACAAGTCTTTATTGGTGGCTTTCAAATTCTGATTTAAGCAGTAAAGACGCTCTTCAATTAGTGGTTTTTGTTCAATTTTCAAACACATTCGCAATGAAGTATGAGGATTATGAAAAATGGTATATCACGAGAGATATCCAGAGAGAAGACCTTTTAGAATCATTTTCGCAAGATTGCGACCCAACTTAATTGATGGTGGTCAATTTGAAAAGAAAAGGCCAAAATTATATGAATCAAATAGGGATAAGGAGTTGGAAGAAATAGTCGTTTTCAGAGCTAGCGTAAATAATCCCAAAACGTCAACGGGAAATTTGAAAATATTCAGGAGGAGGATTTTGAAAAAACATAAATTGAAGCCAATCAGGACCAGCAGAGTTCATCAATGCAGACCAGGAGATTATGAACGCCGCATGACTTTTTGCCAGTGGTTCCTGGAAAGTTCTAACCAACTGCATGATTTCTCGTTGAATTGTATTTGGACAGACAAAGCTTATGTGAGCAGTGCCAGCATTTTCAACTTCAATAATTCTTATACTTGGGCACAACAAAATGCTCATTCTATTGTGGAGCAGAGAAGTCAAGGAAGATTTGGATTCATTGCCACTAATGGAGCTCAAAAAAATATATTTTCAACACGATGGGGCTTCGCCTCACGACACTACAATTGTCACCAATTTTTTGACTGACTTTTACCTGTGAGGAAGGTTGAAAGATATCATTTTTAAATGGCCGACCAATTCTAGATACCAATTGCAAGTGACAGTAATGCAAAGTTTTGCTTCTCTCACTCCTATTGAACTAATCAATTTGGCAAAAAACGTTCAAAAAAGATGTCGCATGTATGTAGGAAAATCTGGCAGACATTTATTTCAAAAACCTTTTCTGAAGAAATATATTTCATTGTTTTTTATTTATCATTTTCAATATTGTTTTTGAAGTTTCATTTATCAGAAGTGAATATAATATAAATTGTTATAAGTTTTAATGAAACTATGCGTTTCAATTACTGCCGTGGAAAGCTTTCTCAACATTTGATAGCTACTACTGAACAATTTCTTTCTGTTTTATCGCCGCGTCATCCAAAGCCTACTTGATCAAAGTGTGCGTGTCAAAGTCTACATGCAAAAACCCAAGAGATGACTCTAGATGACCTAAAAGATGACTCTAGATGACCAAAAAGATGACTCTAGCGGAACATGAAGTGTGCTACATTTGAAAAAGTGAATTTTTCAAATGTTTCAAAATGTTTTCATGGAAACAAGAAATTTTCGACGGGAAAAAAGTGAAAGCCACTTTTCGAAAATGCACATTTTCGAAAAACATTATATAACTCAGAAACTATGATAGATATCGATATGCGGTTTCCACCATTGAGTTTGTCATAAAATTTGATACACAGACACAGTCATCAGTTTTCATCTATCTAGTTTGAAAACAGGGGTTTCTCTTCAAAATTGTCCAATTCGGCCCAATTTGTACAATTTGAATTCTTGAGATAACAAACTAAAAAATCTATGAGATTAGGTTCTTAACTCATTCTGATAGTTCAGAACGTCAAAGGAAGGTCAGAAACTTGTTTTACTTCTATAGATATTTTTGTGAGGTATTAACTTGATTATCCGTATTTGAAGTAGACGAAGGATTATTGTGATTGATGGAAATTGAATAATTATTATCATGGATAGTGTTGTTAATTCTCATCAAGTAAAGGGTCAATGTATTCATAATTGAATATGCATTGATTTGAATTGAATTTGAAACTGTATTTACATATTTGCAGCCAGACGGTATCTTATAAAGATTTTCCTGCTGTGTATGAAAACTGAAATTTAGAAATCTATTTCAAATGAATTACAATTTCAGGTCCTGTCCTAACATGCAAACCATTCAAATTAAATATACAATGATATTTCACGTTGAAGTTTCACCTGTATAGTCGTAATGAATTGTATCCAAGTGCAGCTCCATTACAGAAGATATATCGGTTTTTTTTTATTTGAACTAGAAATGACGCCAGATTCGGTAATCCTATTTTGTGAAATAGCTAGATTGGCTTCCCTGGTTCCATAAACTCTGATTTCCCGTGCAAATGTAAATACCCGACTCAAATGAAAGATGAAATTGCCCCTCGAAATCTGCCATGGGATATTAAAGTATCTAATATTTACCTTCAGATGAGAACTCTCAGAGTGGCTACATTTAACAATAGTGAAATGTTTTCGTTGGTATGAAATTGTTTTGTTGCTGAATTTTAACTATCAGAATAATTTTTTACGGTGAAGGTCATTTTTGATGATGCCTAGTTCCTTTTCAAGACCTTCGTTTGTATTACAGAGCCCGAAGGCACGGTCTAGTAGTCTAGATGATTCCTCTCTTAGTCGAATGATGGTGGTTGGATTTCTGGTTCAGATACTGTCTTGTGTGAGTGGGTTTTCGATATACAGATGTTTCCCGTTAAGTGTCGGTCCTCTTCACCAATACGTCTAAGAAAGGCAATTCGTTGTGGACTTCCTTCTCCATTGTGAAAATGATGGAAGGACTCACGTTGTTGATGTGCTTCAGGAAAGTGTCTAGTTCTGCATTCCTATGGATCCACATTATAGAGGTGTCATATTCGTATCTCAACCAGACTCGGGGCTTCTTGTGGGCTTCTTCAACGGCCAGAGTTTCAAACCACTCCATATATATATATATTAGCTATAGCCGGCTGCAGTTTTATTTTGTTGGTATTTTATAATTACTTCCAAAATGCTAATTGATTATATTAGACGAGCCATGAACACAATACAGTTGTAGGCGATAAAAGTGTTTTATAAATTTGTCATCGAAACGTTCATTGAATAAAACTGAAAAAAACATTATGAAATAGTCACGAAATTATCACAAAAACGTTTTCATAACTAACTTATAAAACATATTTTCCTATAAAAGGAAATTGTTTTGTAGCAGTTTTATAGCGATTTCCAGTGAGGTTTGTATTATCTTTATAAAACTATTCCAAGCTTATTTCATAACTGCTTCCTGTAGCTTCAATGACATTATTTTATTGGAATACTTGTAAACACAATTTTGTTTTCATTACCACATTGTTTGATAATTTCCTAACTATTTTCCAGTATAGTATATTTGCTACAATTCCAAAATAATAAAATAACTGTTATTAAATCAAATTGCTTCCGCGAATATATATTTGCTGCCGCCGAGAATAAAATGCAGCATTTAGGAAGAACCAGCTGACTTTGATTTCAGAGGTTGCGTAATGAAGTATAATTTGTCATTTTCATTTGACTAGCGTCCCAATAACTATGTACCCAATAATGTCGTGTAATATTGATCAATGGAAAAAAATGAGAAAAGTTGTTCGTTTAGACGAAGACTCACGTAACCTAGTGCTTCAATTTGTTACTTACTAAAAACAGGAAACAGTTATTAAAACTATTTAGTTTCA
>NW_019290408.1:46813-81750 GCF_000500325.1 Leptinotarsa decemlineata
GTACAAGTAAAATTGATCCACAACTACAAAGTATTGTCGGTGGAAAATCACAATTACATAAATCTCATTAGTGTTTTTGTTTTACTGTGATTCATTTCAATTATTTGTTAGTTATTAATATGCTTAAACTTAGATACTTCAGTTAAGTTTTCTTTGTCATCATTTCTGTCGTTAAGTTTTACCTTGCAAGTAAATAAAACCGAGTAATTATCATTCTGTGTTTTCTTCTTCAACTTATCACAGCAATAGTAACAACAATTAGGTAATCATTGGCTGTCGCGGGCCAGATTGATGACACTGGCAGGACGGATTTGGCCCGCGGGCCGTAGTTTGCAGACCTCTGGTTTATATGAACATTGAATTATACAAGAAACACTTTTTACTATTCAATTTGTACTCCAAATATGTCTTATGCAATTCAATCAGATATTATTTACCAAATTACCACACATTATATTTATTATATGAAAGGGGTGAAATTTCACTTGCATGAAACACTGTTATCCTCAATGGTGGATATGCGATGTTTCGGAATAAGATACTTGCTTTATTGCCTTTTCAGCACCACTCTGGGTAATATTACAAGATTAAGCACTCAATTCATTCATGAAATTATGTCTTTTTGTCACGAATTAGTTAAATCTACTAATGTCATCGATGGTAGTACGTAATGACATTCATTCGCTTATTTGATTTAATCCCAGCCATAGGAATCTTGTTCAAATTGAAAGAGGATATATTTGAGGGAGAGTTTAATTTTTGAGAAAAGAATGTTTTGGCTTTCTACTTCTTCATCTTCAAATGTGAAAATCTTCCAAAAAAACCGAAGGTAGCAATTTAATTTTAAACTCTACATAGATATGTATTTCATGCAAAAAAGTAACTTTCAGACACGAATGTTTTGGCTTTCTACTTCTTCATCTTCAAATGTGAAAATCTTTCAAAAAAACCGAAGGTAGCAATTTAATTTTAAACTCTACATAGATATGTATTTCATGCAAAAAAGTAACTTTCAGACACAAGCTGAAAGGAAAGGTCATCTCGAAACAACTCAATATGTATAGAGTTTACTTTGAAGTCAATTGCTTTCTTACTTTTTTGGAAAATTCCCACAGATTGTATAAAGATGGGGTAGTGGAAAGCCGAAACCTTCCTTTTAAAAATATTGCAGAAATGTACGATTTCTCAAATGAATAACATACTAAATTCAAATCTTTTAATTTTGCATGATATGAGAAATTGAAAAATCTCGTAACTGTCCATTACCAATATGACTCACGAAAATATTACCTAAATGAAAAATTCACTTCGAACTCTTGAATTGCTATTAACTTTTGAAAGCATAAATAAAACTGAGAATGTTTCTACTCCAAATTATCACGTGAGCAAAGATATACATTGTTAGTGACATTTGAAATTTGGCATGAATTGAGGAAAATGCCTGGGATCGAAAGGTTAAAATTGTTTTGTATTTAATTGCTTCTATGTTGATGAGAGGGTCAATATTTTCAACCAATTCTCAATGTATTCACTGCATAAAAATGTGAAAACATGATACTCCTTCTATCAATTCTGAGACTATGAAAAAAAAATTTGTAGAGGAATCAATCGAGTAGAGAACTTCTACGAAGCATAAATTGGCTCAGAACAATTACAGGACTTCTCACTGAACACTGTCCATCGGAAGAACGTAAAATAGGTCTGCAGAACAGGGACCTTAGCTGCAGGGAACGCAACAACGAGATCGACTCAGCTCGTCATATTTTATGCGAATGTGAGGCACCAAGTCATAGAGGGCAAAACATTCTGGAAAAGCCAAATCATCTCCAGAAGAATATAACATACATACTGTACAAACTAGTGTAAGGAATAAGATCATTTGAATGGGTGTCATGACAAAAACCTGTAAAAAATCTGTTTAAAATCTCTGTTTCTTCGTTAATCAACTGTCGCCCCCATACGAACGACAACCCTCAGAAGACGAAACGTGTGCGAGCTAAGGACTAACGATGTCTTACCTTTTACAGTTTTAACGTTTTAACGGCTGATTAGAGTGAGTGAACAAAGCACTCACGTCGAACCGACCGGCTACCGACCGTAAGAAGGGAGAAAAACGCAATTAGATCACAATTAAGGAGTATTTTTGAGCATTTACGGAAGTAAATGAATCGAAAATTACACATTAGTTTCCAATAGATCAAATATTACAACTGACAAGGTTCTACACGATTCCCCTAAGATTAAGAGAATCATATTAATTTTATTTCCGTTATAATTATTCAAATGTCGTTGTTTGGTAGTGATCAATATGAGTTTGGACTACTCCATGCCCAACAAAAATTGCGAATTACGTGAAATTTTTCACTATGATGAACAAATGAAAACTAGCGATTGAATTCTCGTCCAGCAGCCAGGCTTAATTATTCGTTTCAAATCTGCCAGTAAAGCGACAGTTTAATTAAATTTGCTCGGACCACATTGTTCGAACTCTAAAGTAATCTACTCATAGTTGGGATTGCGTAGTCGTGGATTTCGATTGTTTTCCTCATTTCTTTTGTTTTTTTCCCTGCAACAGAATATTGATTTGTAAAGGATAAAAACTCTGATTTATTTAAGGACAAAACACAAGATTCACTAGAGATTCTCTCAAGAAGTGTATTCCACATAAACGCAGTTCTCCAGATGAAAGAGTTCTTGAAAAGTGAAGTTCGAGATGTAATGAGTTGAACCTCAAAACGATGAGCAGCCATAGTCCGTCGCGTATTTCGATATGTATCGCTCTTGGTGGAATCGAATGTGTTGAGTCACTTGAACACTTTCCATGAAAGTATATATAAAAGAGAGACAAATCTTCAACCTTTTTCCGATGTTCAAGACTATCAAGGTTGCACGTGATGTTCGCGTCTCCAATCAGGCAGATGTCTCTTTTCTGGATGGAATCCAGCAACTTCAGGGTATGTTTTGGGGCAGAGCTCCATACATGAGAACAATACTGAGCTTTTTAAAGCATCAAAAGTTGCTGAGGTGTGTACAGGTTTCTGGTTCGGAACAGTGTTCCAAAGCAGCCATTGCAATTCCAGCGACTTGATTGTGCCTATACATTTTGGTGTTCATTTTTACCCCCAACAAACTTATCGAAGCAGAAAGCGGTATTGTCTGGCCTAACATTATTATATCCGGTTCGGAGACGTTTATCTTCTTGAGGAAAACCGATGCCTGGGTTTTTATGGCATTGAATTGAACCTGTTCAGTTTCACCCCAATTCGAAATCACTTCTAGATCCTCATTAAGATATGCAACCTCTACTGCCTGTGAAGATGTGCATCTGCAGCCGATGTCGTGGAATCCAAATGGAAAGACGAAACAAGTGTGCTGTCGTCAGATTTATATTGTGATTGTTTGTCGTGATTGTTCAATTTCTAATGAGTAATGAGTAAAAATGAACTTTTGTTTTACACCTCGACTTCAGTGTTAACAAGGACATATTTTGAAATTGAAATACTGTTTGTTAGTTGATTTTGTGACAGTTCATCAATTTTTTCTTGAACAAAAAGTCAAATTGGTACCTAAGTAGAGGAAAAATAGATTGAAAACACTACTCTCATAACCAGCATCGTGACACCTTTCTCGATGAGCGTTTCACTAACCAAATAATGGTCAGGATCGGAAATCCGAAATTATCTGAGGTAATTCCTGAAATTTGACTCGGCGTATTTATATCTAACAAAGTAAGTTACATCGGTAATTTCTCAATTGACATTTACTCTGTCTTCGATTGTGGAGACAGTGGTTTATAAAAGCGTAAATGAAGGGTGCTTGGAAGTCACTTTTGTCGTGGTTCATGGTTCTCATACTACCCCTTTCATTCATTCACTTTCATAAACATTCAAGGATCTTCTATATATATTGATTGTTGAGATATCAACATCTTTTTGAGCTTGGTGACCTGACGTAATTACCTGATACACAGTGGATCTAATGGAAGTATTTTCATGGCCTATGTCAGTCCAAAATTGAAATATGGCATACTTCTGTGGAATCATATATATGTGACTTTTTCAGCTTCTATTGAAAGAATTCAGAGGAAGTTTCCTTGCCGTAACACCAGATATTCAATGACGTTCTATTCAGATTTTGAAAGAACCAACATTGCATTTAAGTCACCTGTCACTATCTGTTGTGGAATTTTCAATGCAATTTGCTATTCCTGTGATATCAATCATATATCTTTCAAAGAGATTCCAGTTGCATTATATCTAACATTATCAATCAATGCATGTTTCTCCCCTTCTCACTCACAATATATCATACTTTCTGGAGAAGTAGTTTTTAAGCCATTTTTGTAATTAGGTCCTGTAACAGTTGGAAATAAAACCATAATTATTATTGTCAATAATGATATCGTATCATTAAAGTCTATGATGAAATGATATTCAAAGCAATATATCATTTAGGAGTTATACAATTTTGGGAAAAAAAGATGGAGAAGTAAAAAGCCAATATCTTTCTGTGATGAACCTTTTCAGTATTTTTTCACTTAAGAATTTCCACACAATAGTTAACAAAACTGCAACACATGTTTGATGGTACAATAATTTCTTCAGACATGTCTAATACTGAATTACACAGAATATTTCCCAAACATATCAATAATACAACATGGTGACTAGCAGTAGATCGTTCGAAACATCTGCTCTCCAAAAACCATGTATCAAGGTGCGTATTCATCGAAGAAGCGAGCACGAGCGAACAAGAGCAAACAAGAGTGAACGAGCATTCTGCGTCAATAATCATCTGGTGAGTACGGGCTAGCGAGCGAGCGAACAAATGTTTGTTCGCGTTCAGAAAAGATCGAGAAGAAAGCGGTACATCAAAAGGTGCTCACACAAAGTAGGTGGATCAACTACGACTACGAATTTGAAGATATTCGCTCTGGTGTGGACGAGACATCAATATGTCGAGCAAACACGAGCGAACATGCACAAATGCTCGCTCATGCTCGCTTTTTTGTTTAATACGCACCTTTAGATGCAAATAAATTGCTCTCACTGGATATAAGTGTGTGAAATGTGAAATTATCTCTCATAAGGGATGTGTCAAGCAACTCGAAAAATGTGCAAGGACTTGATGGTGAAAGAGTCATCTGTTGTGACAGAGATGACTTTCATTTCTATGACGGTGTCCAGGAACTTCCGGGAGGAAGGTAGATACTTATATAGTTTTTATATATGCTGAAACGAAAAGATTTCATTATACAGAAATTAGGGCAACAAGTAATTCTACTAGACAGACATCGACAACCTCAGCAAAATTTATTCATTTTCACTAACAAAAAATATAAATCTGAATACATCCTGTAATATTAACACAGTATAAATCACCATGATGAACGACAATAAAAAATTAGAAAAAGTAAATCACATTATTCAATGTCAAAAAGTTATCATTTTGATGTTGAAGACTTCTTTCGAAATTGAAATTTCCAAATTAAATATCCTCACATAGCCCTTCATAAAAGTAACTGTAAAAATTTAAAACGAAATTCTTGTGCTCTCACACAACACATTCTAGATAATGATCATTCAGTCAATTATACTAACACAGAAATTCTACATTTCAAACCAACAGCTACAACACAATTGAATCAGTGAAGCATTCCTGTCAAAACCATTGGGCTCAATGGGTTGAAAAATATTGGCAACACCTGTTTCATGAACAGTGCAATCCATAGTTTATCAAATACGAAATAGTTACTGGAATATTTGGAAAAGGATGAGTACATGAAAGATATCAATACTAATATTTCTAATACGGAGGGTGCTTTAATCAAAACTTTCGCAGAAGTTATCAAGGAATTGTAGTCAGAAGATTCATCTGATAGAGCAGTGAACACAGTCTCCTTAAAAAGTCAGATTCAGAGTTTTGCCCCTCGATTCATGGGTCATGCGCATCAAGACGCACATGAGTTCCTTAGTTATCTTTTCGAAGGTTTACATGATGACGTTGATAGAATTATTGAGAAACCTAAACCGATCTTAACGGAGAATAACAAAAAATTGAGCGACAACAAAAATGCGCAAGAGTCATGGCTGATTTATTTGAGTACATATAACTCTAAGATTGTAGATAATTTCGTTGGTCAATTTTAATCCATGATGAAATGCACACATTGTGGAGACTCATCTGTAACCTTCGATCCTTTCTACGATTTGTCACTCCCCATACCACAAAGAACTGGCCAATTGAATTTATCACAGTGCTTGGATTTCTTCACAAGAGAGTCTGGACATAAAAAACCGACGTGTTCAAGGAAAGAAGAAAATGCACAAAGTGTCTATCGATCCATAAGTTTCCCCGTATTTCAGTCATTCATTTTAAAAGATTTTCTCAAACAGAAAGATTTAGAGTCAAGTTAAATGTTGCCATCGAGTTTCCTCTAGATGGATTAGACATGAACAATTAGGCAGCAGAAAATGTGACTCATTGTCTTTATAATCTATATGCACTTTCGAATCACAGTGGATCTACCTACAGCGGACATTATACAGCATTCTGCAGACATCCTTATACTGGCACGTGGCACGAATTCAATAATTCACACGCGTCACCAATTTCACCAAAATCGCTTGTGAGTGGAGATACATACACTCTCTTTTAAGAAAAGGAGGAAACAAGTTCGCACCTTTGAGCGTTTTGAAATGTTATTTTTGTACTGTTATACAATGTTATAATGAAATAGTTATGTAAGATATCGTTATAAGATATGTTATATTATATCGTATCTGAGGACTGGAAAAAAAAGTTTGAGGTAATTGTCAATGTCATAAAGTATAAAATAAAGACTTTTGCTGATAATTTTAATTCAACCACAGAATTAAATTGACAGATATTTGATTTTCTATTGATTGGTTTCCTAGCAACAGTATAAGTACAACAGCCTACCTGTTTAAAAATTCAAATTTCACATCGATAATTTTCTGACATTAACATATTGTAATAATATGTTTTTTTTTTCAATATTAAATCGTCGTTTTTCCCGTCACAGAAAAAAATTGTGTATTATACACGGGAAAAATATTAGATTTTAGCTCTCGCTTTTTTGTCTCTTTCCGCTTCGCGTCGGGAGACAACACAACCTCGAGCTAAAATCTAATACTTTTTCCCTTGTATAATAAATATTACTGGAGTTTTTTCCCAACACCAAATCGTCATTTTTAACACCTCGACACGTGTTTCGATCACCAAGTGATCATCTTCAAGAGGAAAATTAAACTGGAAACTTTCCTAAGCTAACGCTATTCATGATATGCAAGCGTCTGCTATGCAGATAAACCATACAGGTATACCACCCATACAGGTATACCAACCTAAATAAATTTTACATTTTGCCTTATCTATTATTTTACAATATGGCCTTGTGAACTGTTTGATTGTTGGACATATTGTAAAATAATAGATAAGGCAAATTGTAAAATCAATTTAGAGTGGTATACCTGTATGAGTGGTATACCTGTATGGTTTACCTGTATAGTATACCTCCATAGCATAAATAGCGTTAGCTTAGGAAAGTTTCCAGTTTAATCTTCAGACTGAATGATGATGATCACTTGGTGATCAAAACACGTGTCGAGGTTATGAAAATAACGATTTGGTTTTGGGAAAGAACTCCAGTAATATTCATTACTACAACAAATGTATGTTAAAAAATACAAATGATATAGCGAAAGTACAGAAATGGCGTTATCAGTGGACTGTAATTTTAATTGTAATTAATTTCGATACGAGACCATCAAAGTTACCTGATAGTTGGAGTTTCCCTCTTGGATAAGCTTCTCTGGGTTTTCTCAGGAGCTCCTTGGATTGTTTTACAGCTAACTTAACTGTTGATGCATATACTCGTTGACACAACATTCACAAAAGGGATAAATAGCGAAATATCGAGGATATCGCGAACGAACTGATTATATCGTTTTCAAAACGGTTGCGATTCAACTTCAAAATCATTAACAACACTAACACTTCTTTCTGGCAAGTCATAAAAAAAAATCATAAACAAATGTATTTATAAATACTTCGAACTGAAAATTGAAATGTTGCCGGTTTTCCGAACACCAAAGGAGTTTCGATCACCAAGTGATCATCTTCAAGAGGAAGATTAAACTGGAAACTTTCCTAAGCTAACGCTATTCATGCTATGCAGGTATACTATACAGATAAACCATACAGGTATACCACCCTAAATAAATTTTACATTTTGCCTTATCTATTATTTTACAATATGTCCTTATGTACTGTTTGATTGTTGGACATATTGTAAAATAATAGATAAGGCAAATTGTAAAATCAATTTCGAGTGGTATACCTGTATGAGTGGTATACCTGTATGGTTTACCTATATAGTATACCTCCATAGCATAAATAGCGTTAGCTTAGGAAAGTTTCCAGTTTAATCTTCAGACTGGATGATGATGATCACTTGGTGATCGAAACACGTGTCGAGGTGATGAAAATAACGATTTGGTTTTGGGAAAGAACTCCAGTAATATTCATTACTACAACAAATGTATGTTAAAAAATACAAATGATATAGCAAAAATACAGAAATGGCGTTATCAGTGGACTGTAATTTTAATTGTAATTAATTTCGATACGAGAGCATCAAAGTTACCTGATAGTTGGAGTTTTCCTCTTGGATAAGCTTCTCTGGGTTTTCTCAGGAGCTCCTTGGACTGTTTTACAGCTAACTTAACTGTTGATGCATATACTCGTTGACACAACATTCACAAAAGGGATAAATAGTGGAACATCGAGGAGATAGAGAACGAACTGATTATATCGTTTTCAAAACGGTTGGGATTCAACTTCAAAATCATTAACAACACTAACGCTTCCTTCTGGTAAGTCATAAAAAAAATCATAAACAATTGTATTTATCGCGAAAGCGCGATAAATACTTCGAACTGAAAATTGAAATGTTGCCGGTTTTCCGAACACCAAAGGTTCCAAACAGTGCATCATAAGTACTTTGTGTCAAAAAAAACTGCCACTTGATAAATATTGCTTTGAAAAAATATTTTGAAATGAGCGACGTATCTGTGTTACTTCCAGAAATGTTTTATGGTATATTTTGAGCTTTTATAGATCTTCTTCTGGAAATTTGAATGTGTTCTCTGAAAATATTGAAAGTGCATTAGATTTACTTCACAAACCTAACACTGTTCGTTTTAGGTGGAAATTTCAATCTCGTAATAATGATTTGAATTATATGAAAATTAGCAGATATTTGTAACTCAGACGGTCTCAGGGATATACCAACCCGAGTAAAAAACACCTCTGGGACCACAATTGATCATTTTTTGTTAATATTCTTCTTACGGGAATGGTGAATGTACTCGATAACCTCCTTTCAGATCATAGGGTTGTTTTCGCTGAGCCGAACATACATAAAGTAATCCGTGACTGAATAACATCATATCAAGGGCGATCATATAAATCATAAAACTGTGTTACATCACATTATTTTTCCTGTGACATATCTTGTTGATTGATCTTTCGCTGAAGAGAAATTTCCAAGTATGATAAATGTGGGTAAAGTTGTTCCCATCCATAAAAGGGGAAGTCGTGATATACTTTCTAACTATAGACCAATAATCATACCATCTATATTTTCAAAAATGTTTCAAAACTCACTATCAGACCGCCAGTCATGTTTTATTAATATTAACGGAATAATTTTGGAAAATCAAAGCACGGGTTTAGACCGGGAAAGTCGACAACATCTGCAGTACACCGCTTCTATAGCGAAATAACTCGCCTTATTGATGCTGGCGAGTGCCCTGTTGAGATATTTTGTGATCTCAGCAGTGCATTCTACTGTGTGGATCACATTTTGATGAAGAAGCTATACCATTATGGTGTGAAAGATCACGCACTCATATGAATTACAATCTTTCTACAAAATCGCAAAGAGTGTATATCTTTGAGAAATGAACAATGCAATGAGTTGAGGGTTACGAATTCTACATCAGCTGATATCAACATAGGTGTTCCGCAGGGTTATATTTTGAGTCCTGTGTATCTGATAAATATTGATAATATTGAAAAACTATGTGAAAATGTTCATGTTACAATGTATGCAGATGATATCTCTGTTCTTGTGTCAGATCATTCTGATGAAATGATTGGAACACCTTGTCATGAGCTAATCCGATCTTTGTCAACGTGGACTATAACACCTCACTATTCTTTAATGTGGATGAGACACAATAACATCAGTTTGACAGCCGTCAAAAAAATTGTACAAATCTCAATTTCACTGTAACTGATATACCAGTTTCCAATTATGCCACCCATTAATCTGAGTTCTTGTACAGAGCTTATTTAGAATTGTTCAACCAATTGCTACTTTCATTAGTAAGAAACAAGTTCTTTTCATTTGAAAAACAACTTTTATTTTCATAGCTCAAAGTTTTGTGATGCTCAAAAGCCCTCATTTTTTAAACTTGAATGCACCTAGTTCATAGCTCGTTTCTATATTATCTTTGAATTTTTTTTTCTCAGTGTGGAGTATTCGATATTCGATGGGCTGTGAAATATTCTACTGAATGTTACCAATTTATTTCTATATGAGTGTGTCGAGAAATTATATATGAAAATTTCTGTGTAAGATGATTTATGTCCAATTACCAAATCATATTTCTTATAACTTTTTGTGATGATCAGATCAATGAAATTTAGTATGTTGTCTTATTGGCGAAATCATTCGAAATCAGGAGGAATTGATATATTCAACTGATTATGTATACCAGTAGAACTGATTGAGATACCATCTTTGCATCTCTACCAGTATAAAATAATATTCATTCACTGATTTTTCGGATTTCAATCTGTGGGTTATCCATCGGTATATCGAAGATCTAAAAGCATTTTATATTATTAGCCCTTTGCTGCAAGAACAATGACGATCAATTTCAGTGGTGAATCGATGGTATTATCTGATCTCATTCTTGACTCTGCAACTTGACAATTATTTTTATTTTATACAGCATCGTGACATCTTGAACTATTCAATCAATTTGAATTCCTTCATAAAATAATCGTGGTCCATTTGAACTATTTTAAGTCTTCGCACCACACAGAACTAATGTTCTTTGTTATCTTTGCTCCATACTTATACACAGAACAACCGTATTCATCCGTAGCTTCTCATACAATGTTATGCAGGAATACAATACTCCGAGAACTCAAATTGTATAATTTGAAAAATTTCGAGGAGCATTTGAAAATGATGCTTGAGAATAGTAAGTGATTGCTTTAGCTGACGTTAGTTGTTGTGACTCAGTTTTCTCTCTTTTCTATAATTAGTCACATTTAAATTGTTCAATCAACACTCTATTCACCGCGGGGTAAGTGATCATTAGGTCCGAGATTCATGTGCCCTAGGCAGATGCAAAGCGCCAAGATTGAGAGCTTTCTGTATTTACTGCCTAAATTTCTGCCACCGTGTGGCAAGTCGACATGATCTTGAGATTCAAGAAAAGAAAAGGCGTCGTGCCACCAAGGACTCCAATAATCAGTACCACTATTTCAACAGAGTGGTCGAGATAGAGTCGAAGAGTTCGAAGAGAATTTCTCGACATTTCATCCGTTTTTCCTCCTCTTATCGGACGATATCCATCTCACCGGAAGCTTATTAGTTTGTATGAGCCTGGGGGTAGATAATAATAATAATAATAATGTTTATTATGCATAAAAAATACATTCATACATAAAATGGAAAAGGGTAAGCCAAAGGCTATCTTCCACCCCTCCCAAAAATTATACAGTGAGTGTAGGAAAATAATTATAGAAATACTTATTTACTATCATAACAATGATAGAGAAGGGAAAAAAATAATAGATGTTGTATCTCATATAGTTGCTGATAACTCTTAATATTCTCAACATTATTTTGGTCAATTTAACAATTTCATTGCACTACCTTACATGGAATTTCAAATTATTTAAATTAGCACTGAACAGTAAGCATCTGTGATTTTCTTTCTTTCTTAAATTGATGAATATTATGATTTGAAAGTGGTAAAATTTCATTCAGATAAGAAGGGGCCATATAAGAAAAACATCCTTGGAATTTGGAAGTACGATGCCTAGGTATGTTGAATGAGTTCATTCTCAAATTGTCCATATGTATGTCAGAATTCCTGCTTAATAAACTATATAAATAACTAGGTGTTTTAATAATTATAAAAATACTTATTTACTATCATAACAATGATAGAGAAGGGAAAAAAATAATAGATCATATAGTTGCTGATAACTCTTAATATTCTTAACATTATTTTGGTCAATTTAACAATTTCATTGCACTACCTTACATGGAATTTTAAATTATTTAAATTAGCACTGAACAGTAAGCATCTGTGATTTTATTTCTTTCTTAAACTAATGAATATTATGATTTGAAAGTGGTAAAATTTCATTCAGATACGAAGGGGCTAAGAAAAAGATCCTTGAAATTTGGAAGTACAATGCCTAGGTATGTTGAATGAGTTCATTCTCAAATTGTCCATATGTATGTCAGAATTCCTGCTTAATAAACTATATAAATAACTAGGTGTTTCAGTTTGAACCAACTTAAACAAAAACATTTTTATC
This sequence comes from Leptinotarsa decemlineata, assembly GCF_000500325.1. NCBI lineage: Eukaryota > Metazoa > Arthropoda > Insecta > Coleoptera > Chrysomelidae > Leptinotarsa > Leptinotarsa decemlineata. The sequence continues at coordinate 59,468 of NW_019290408.1, forward strand.
AAATATTGGACTCTGTACCTCACATTCAGCTCCTTCATTTTTAACAAAAATGGTGTGACATGTTCACTATATCGTATACATCATACGAATCGCATACAAGCATTTTGTATACGTTGTAACTTCTGCTTGTTATATTGCGGCTAAAAATTGTAATACACCGAACAACAATACTCAATATAGGGGTAAATAAGAGTTTTAATTAGCCTGAGTTTCATTTCTTCTGATAACTGTTACTGAAAGTATCGTAAATGGCAAAAAAGCAATCTCAGCGCAGCGTATGTCGATGGATATAGGCTGAATGCGCATAATATGCTGGACATGCTGACAACAAGTGCATTAGGGTCTCAGGCACCTCGTGTCAGGTCCTGCACCATGTGTCAGGAATCTCTATACCTATCACGGAACTGTGGTAGACTGAGGTGTTTCAGACACCATCCTGGAAGGTCATGATCAACCCCTCGGTTTCCGACTTCAGCTCACTCGACTTGAGAAACGCAAATGACAGGTGCTTTGATAACATTCAATGTTGAAAACTGAACCTAGTGCATTAGCCGCTCGGGCAGTTGCTCTGAAGAGAAATGCTCCAATTCCTACTCTCCCATGCAATGCAGAGAAAGGAATCCCAATCTCTTGATGACTTTGCAGGCTCTATCCAGTACTATTCAGTCATCTAGACACTCCAAACTCAGAAGTTCACGGCCAATCTGTTATCGTGGGGAGTACAACCGTGGAACGGACGATTTGAAATGGAAACTACATTATTATTATTGATATTATCATTATAATGATATATTGGAATACCCAACAAATTAATCGCAGGTATCGGAATTATGTGCTCTGACATTATTTTGTCCGGGAAAACTGACGTCATGACCGGGTTTTCGAAGAGTCTAATTGTAGGTAGGTAGGTCTAAAGTGAGTGGGTCTATTCGACCTTCCACCGCAACCCACAAGGGTTTATTGTGGCTCACACCTATTCACACTAAGCCAAATAAACCCAGCTTCTTAACGAAGCCGATTAGTTTGTATGGTGAGTGGTCTTTCAAGTCAGATGGTGAGAGTTTGATCTGCCGAACTCAAAGAACCTGATTTGGTCCCCAGCAGGGCAGGCACAAAGTATATGCTCTGCTGTTTCATCCTTTTCCAGATAGAGGCGACACACACTGTCTTCCGACAGTCCGAGTCCGAGATAATCCTGTAAGATTCTGCCAGAAGTCCATAAATCTTCTTGCCATCCAGGTGTTCAGTGTTTGTTTGGCAAAGCCCAAAGCGATGCCAATGACAGGTTCTAGTCCAATGAAGCCACTGGACGTCCAATTGTACTCGGTATTTTCTCCTGATTTTTATTGATCCGATGTTTTCATTGGTGAAGAAAAGGCAGTGTATTGTCATCAGAAAAGCAAAATTTTTAATTTCTGCATTGTTAACCTATCCAAGATGATTAATTTCCCAATCTAATTCTGATACGTCAAGCATCAGTGAAAGCTATTTTCATATTTGTTCAGGAGATTTCTTTATCTTTGATCAGCCTTTTATTGTATCTACTGTACTTTTTTCTGACATAAATCGGATGTTTCTTTGCTCTGCCCAAATTCAAGTTTTGGATATTGGGAGATATATTGCTATTTTCCACTAGCGGAAATGCCTTCAGACATAGTTCATTCAAGAAAACAAAAAAAATTGCAGTCAGAAGTTAGTTGTATAGAAAAAGCAGATACTAAGACCTTCCACGAGATTGGCCTTCAAATTAAATTGCACTTTTTGCTCAATTAATTATTTCTGTTCTCTTCGATGAATGAAATTGTTCACTGTAACAACTGAAACAATTACTTTCCATTCGATTGAACCTAAATATTGACGATCAAATTTTCAAATAACCAGGAAAGTGATTGAAATAGTTAATTTGAAAAGCTTTCGGCGCAACACTGATTGCCTACAAATTCATATACCTATAGAGTCATTCAATTTTGTGTGAACCTATCAAGCGAAAGAAATGATGTAAAAATACTTTGCGAATACAGCGTTACAAGTTGTACACATTTACCATTTATATATACATAGCTCACATGTGATCAATCAGAATCAGAATGGAAAGAAGGTCATTTCCACAATATATGCAGATATATCTGGTGTTCATTAAAATAAAGAGAGGTTTCAATTCGATCGGAATTACCTACTCATCTTCAGCATGACAAGGAGGAGTAGCGACAACAAAGATTGAATCATGAATAGACAAGGTTCATAGCTTTTGACAAGTTGTTACCTGTTGTTATAAAACAAGGTTGTCATCAACAAGTCACAAATATGAGTATGAACTAATGAAATCATGATAATCATGAGACAAAAATATTTTAAACTTCTGTTCGTGTCCTACCAAGTTGGAACAAGCTTTTCTATAAACTATAACCACCGTGAATGTTGTGAAAACTTTAATATAACAAACAGCTACAAACACTATTGAACAAAATGACAATTGAAACTAGGAATGTTTGTTGTAATCGAAACAATGGATTGAAATCAAAAGCAAAATGCAGCGACATCCCATGGGTAAGGGTGGAAGCTGATTCTATCGCCATTTTGTTTAATAGTGGCTAACTGTTCCTTCTGTTCATATTTTCACTATATTTCCGATGTTAATAATTCATAAATATACACAGTTCACATTTGAACTGTGTTGTGACAAAAAGTGATAAATATTGTAATATTTTGATAGCTGTCCGAATCTGAAGCCTTTATATGGATCACAAAAAAATTATGAGACCGTAAAATAAATAATTTTGAAACTTATGGAGAGGTGAAAGCCATCTGAATATAGTGCAGCGCAAAATGAGAATAATAATTTCATCAGCATTTTAGCATAGGCATTTACTCCTTAAAAGTTTCATTAGAAGAGTCCTTAAACAGTACGAGATGCACTGCTACAAATTTGTAAAAATTCAGGCTTTTCTGCCTGACGTTGAATCAATGTTACTCTATGTGAGATGCTGCTTCTTCTGATACAAGGGTATACCAATTCAAACAAAAAAAATATTTGGGGGAAAAAAATATTTCCATAAAGCAGTTTATGACTACTCACCAAGTGAGCAGGAAAAAGTACAGTAGATACAATGAAAGGCTGATCAAAGATAAATAAATCTCCTGAATAAATATGAAAATAGCTTTCACTGATGCTTGACGTATCAGAATTAGATTGGGAAATTAATTATCTTGGATAGGTTAATCGCCAACAATGGAGCTTTCTTTTTCTCTATTATACATTAACGATGGAAAAAACCAGAAATTCAAAATTTTGCTTTTCTGACGACAATACACTGCCTTTGAATGAAAACATCGGATCAATAAAACTCAGGAGGAAATACCGAGTACAATTGGACGCGCAGCGGCTTTATTGGACCAGAACCTGTCATTGGTGGGCTTTGCCAAACAAACACTGAACATCTGGATGGCAAGAAGATTTATGGACTTCTGGCAGAATCTTCTAGGATTATCTCACGCCAAGGCGTTCATTCACCCTTCGAAGCTTGATTCCAAACAGTTGTTGGACTACAGTAGGGATGAACTACGATATCTAACAGGCCTTCTCACAGGACACTGTCATTTGAATCATCATATGCAGAGACTTGGACTGTCGGAAGACAGTTTGTGTCGCCTCTGTCTGGAAAATGATGAAACAGCAGAGCATATACTTTGTGCCTGCCCCGCTGGGGACCAAATCAGGTTCTTTGAGTTCGGCAGATTCATACTCTCACGATCTGACTTGAAAGACCACTCACCATACAAACTAATCGGCTTCGTTAAGAAGCTGGGTTTATTTGGCCGACTGTGAATAGGTGTGAGCCACAATAAACCCTTGTGGGTTGCGGTGGAGGGTCGAATAGACCCACTCACTTCAGACCTACCTACCTTCAATTGAACGCTTCGAAAACCCGGGCATGGCGTCAGTTTTCCCGGACAAAGTAATGTCAGAGCACAGGGGGAAAATAATATTTCCATTAAGCAGTTTATGAGTACTCACTTAGTGAGAATCCAAATTTTGTCCTAGAAGAAAGCTCTCAGAATGACTTGAGAATTCGATAATTTTTCTCAGATATATCGTTTCTGGACAACATAAACAGAATTGGTATCAGCTGGATAGAGGTTGTGGCTATATTACCGATGCTGTTAGTGAACAGTTTTATGGATGAATGATGATGAATAAAGGGTTCGAGACCCTCAAACTGTTATTTTATGATACACAAACAGAGTTCGGAACATCGAGTCTGCAAATCTGTGATTGACTCGAAGGTTGAACTAGAAAACATAGTGAAAACAGTTTTTCTAGAACTGGATCAAGATGACACACAGAAAACAATTCGAAAGAAGTTATGTGGCTCAGTATTCACAGATGAACGGATAATATTTCGAACGATTTCCCAATATTTCATCGAAAATGTTTAATTTTCATTTTGTTTATGGTTCGAAATTTTTTCGAACATTTTCATTTAATTCATTTATCAATTCCATTCATTGTCATTATTCTTTATTGTTTTCAAGGTGAACCTCTTAACAAACAATAAGTTTGGATTGTACAGCAATAAGAAGTTAGAAGTCATATCAAGGAGCTCTTCTAAATTTTATCTTATCTTAGAATTAGGTAATTTTTCAATAAAATTTGTCTTCATTAGGTTTCACATATCCAGTTGCTATCTCAACAGATGTGTAGCAGATCGACAATCCACTTCTAAAACTATCAAAAAACTACTGCTGAGTAGTTGAAAATCGGTATCTATTCTTCTCCAGTTAGAGTAGAGTTCCATATCGATTTAATGAATCGTTATCCAAGAACAATTCAATTTTCAATTTGAATTTTTGCCATACTAATTGAGAAAAATGAGTGTTGATTTCAGGATCTCTAGAGAAAAGTAGTTATTTCAGGTGGGCTCCTTATTCCGGTTTATATTCAAAACAAACACATGTGGAAGACATATTCCTATAAAATTCTGTAGATTTTGTTTCTCCATGAAAGTTTTCTATCTTATCTGTATCAATGGAAGAGTAGGAACCAATTAAAACGTTTTTGCAAAATATCTAGTGTAGAACCGTGACACTGTCCTCGTAAATCGAAAACTCATGAATATACAACGGTAGTCAAAAGTTTCGATGAAGTGTCTCCGAAATCTATTTCACCCTTGCCCTGAGAGCAAAAACAGTTCATGGAACAAAAACCTTATCATCTTTTCATCTCGATTACCACTACGCTCTGTTGGAGATAGTCGTGAAACAATGGCTATAAAAACAAAGAGCACAAATTGGGAAGTTCATTAGAGAAAGATCCCTATCTAGCATTTCCGCTAATTTTTACTGTGCCGTCATTTTGCTCGGATCCAATTAACTTGATTTTATTTTGGAGTTGAAGGAGTTTCTCAATTTGTTTCCGTTTAACCAATTTGTTCAGAATTCTGAGGTTGAGGGAGGCTGACTATTAATTCGGGAAACTAGGTAATCAAACGTAAACGAAATTCTTGAAAGAGTAGGTTCTCCTTGAAAGTTCTTATCAATACATTTTTATGGATCGTTTCGTGGAAGATGAGAAAATTGCCTTTACTATTGATGATACCAACGGGAGATTCGGAAATAAATTATAATGGCTGTGAATATCTAGTTAATGAACCATGCAAATTCATTTTTATTATTTAGCTTGAATTAATTAATATATGAGAAAACAGAGAAAATTGTTAAATATTCAACAAAATTGAGGAGATTTCAATAAAGATTTTCGTTTGGAATAAATAAAATTTAATGTTGATCTCTACCACAATCAATGATTTTCATTTTTTGTTCAAGTCCTGGGTGATACACATCATATTATCTACGATTCCTCATTGAATGATCAACTTATAAAGTATGAAAGTAGATACTAGCTTTATGTTGCTGGAATATCTCCAATCTTTATGAGTCAAATGGAACTTCAAAAGATATCATGAACCCAAACTACCATTATTCCATGCTGTTTCATGTATTAGGAATGTCTTGCCTAAAACTAGAAAATTTCTTTATTGTAAAGACTTTCATTATATTCATTTTTTGAAGTGAAGGTGAAGAATTCGAGATATTCCAATCTACGCAGAAATTATCTCTGCTATCATATCACCATTCAATCTTCATTAGTACCTTTCTCCCACCATGTTCAATTCCTGATGAAAGTGACTAATTCTCTCAGAGCATTTCGAAGATGATCTATATCAATGTTTATATAACAACCTGAACGTTTGAAACACTCAAGCGTAAGATTATCTATCAAGTCAGCACAGTTACAGCCTTCTTGTGAACAAGGGATCACAACTGGACTTTTGCACAGATGGTGCAAGAGCCTCAGATATCTGAGCCTCAGCAAAACTGTGATTGTCCCCTCCATCAGATACATCTGAAAGATTCAACTTCACTTTCCCACAATGCTGAGAGTATTCTCTTTGCAACGAAATATCTAGGGCGATAGAATTCCTATTGTACCTAGGTGGCATTCTCATGAGCAACTGGACACAAAAATGCACCAAAGATAAGATTTTTTGGTGAATCTTCGAAAACAACATTTCAACGAGATATGTTTTTGAACATTTTTTTTGGGTTGCAGTCAGGTTTTGGGGGATATTCAAAGAAAACTCTTTGTCCATGTCAAGCTTTCGGTAGTGCTCACCACTTTCTTCAGGACAACTGGAATATATTGATCACCTATTTTTTTATACGATAAAATGATCTATTTACTGACGTGAGATTGATAAGAAAATGAGTACTCATCTTTACAAAACATAATTTTTTTTGAAGGAAGTGACTGATAGTGGCAATCATTATGAGGAGGGAAAGTTCGATTTTAACTTGATTTTTTTCCTTTCGATATTCAAGACTGTAAGTAGAAATTTGGCTGACATTATTTAAATCAGTTCATCTACTGATGAATCTATCATCATTATTGATTTGAACCATTTCGAGAAGCACTCCTTTTTAATTGGTTTGATTCTGTAAAAAGGACAGTAAAATTGTTGTAGATAATCAAGTTCATAGTCATTATCATCCATATGTCCTAATATAATGCACCAAAAGCTTGACAAAAATAAACTGTTTACATTGAAAAACCCTCAAAGACGGCTGACTGCTATCCCAAATAAAACGCCTACAAATGATACATTTCTGTTGACATCTAAGGCAATTAATCTTTTCTAATTTGAAAAGTGAATATTTTTCAGGAGAGATTAGTTTTCATTAAAAAGCTTTTTGGTTTTCTACTTTCCCATCATTGCAAAATGTATGAGAAACTTGAAGACAGAGGAAAAAATTATTACAATAACCCCTTCGAATCAGCTACCTCCACATCAACTTTGAATTACAAGAGAGGAAAAAAATTCTTTTGAAACATGAACATTGAATTACACAAAAATCACTTTTTTCATTTAGTTTCTACTACAAGCATTTATTGTGTAACTGAAACAAATATCCTTCATAAGAACGCTACACAATGTGATACATGAGAGAGTTTTATATAAATTGTTACTTACACGGACAACTAGCATCCTCAATAATGTACTTCAAATTTCTGGACTAGACAAGTCTTATCACCTCATCAGCACCGTTTCGGATAACATTACAAGATGAACTATTTTTATTCATCATGTCACCGAGAGAGATCAATCTGATCTTTTCGCGATGATAGCACGTATAGACATGGTTCGATAAAAGGAATTTCATTTCTATTGAAAATATTATCACTTTTTCGTATATTGTATTTTCTATTCCGATACGCAGGCAATCCAGAGTTATATAGTTTCAATCTTGATGTTGGGAACTCGTTTTTCAATAGATCTGATTTTCGAAGTTCGCTAAGCTCACTTTCTTCAAGATGAGGAGTCGCCTAGCCAATGAAATTCCATTTATAGGTAACGATTCCTTTGCAAACATTCAACGTACAATTCACATCGCTTACTTTGATAGCCCAAACTAAAACTTTTACGCCAGAGGTTCCACCTTTCATAAAAGACATTAGGTCTCAGATATCTTGTGGTCAGAGATGGCTTGATTCATTCATAAGGTATTGAACTATAAAACTATTAGAGGGACGAGCAACTGAAACTGATTGTTCTGGGAAGGTACTTTTGTTGTGCCAGACGTGTGTGAATTATAAAACTAACACGTTATGCATACCTGAATGCGTTTCGAGGTTATATAAGGACAATCTCTATTCAACTTTGGATAGCAACGGAAAAACTGGAGAGTTGGATTCAATAATTTTCATTGAAATTCGTCAGAATTGTAGTTGGAATGACTCAGGTGGCGAGCTTTCTATAAATGAATGTGACGAAATTGAATATACAGAGTTTAGTAGGTATATCTGAACTAATATTATGAAGGAAAAAGATCTGTTCATTTGTATTGGATGTACTCAGAAACTACTTGAATGATATTAAGAATCATTTCACCTTTAAAAAACTACATTATCAGCCAAAATTAAATTGAAAAAAAGAGATTCCTACAGAAATCAATTACAGTAACCCAAGGTATCGCTAATGGGTCTATAAAAGTCAATTATTCAACGTGTTCGCCAGGAGGGTGACTACTCTTCTCTATATAGAATATATACCAGGTGACAAGTCACCTCTTGTTTTGTGAGTTCCTCAATCGAGTTTTTCAATATTATTTGATCTACGTACAATTTAGGGCGGGTAGCCAAGCTTTGTTGACTTAAGTTTTCTGTGTTTTTTTGATATTCCATTTTTGTTCTTTGATTTCGAAGGTTTCCTCGATATAGTGAAATGGAATTATAGTTCCCAAAACTTTGGGCGATAGTTTGCCTGCCTCACGCAACTTTGCTCTTGTGTTCATGCATACTATACTTCTAGGTTCCTTTGTACCTCTATTAGTACAGTAAATGCAAAATATACTCAAACAAGATATGGAATTCCTTATATAAAGTCTTCCGGTAGTATTTGGAAAAAATGCCCAATATATGTTATATCTTATTGCTCCTCCTTATTCCGTCCTTCAGAATAAATCGCTAACGATGTATTCTATTCTATAAATTCAGTCACTTGGAAAAATTTCTCTAGATGTTAGATGAATTTTTGTTAAAGAGAATCCATATATTGAATTTTCCTTTATAGGTCCGTATGAATACACTTCCGGTACACGTTTATACATATACGTCCCTTTTTCCTGGTGGCTGAAAAAATTGGGATTCAAATGGGGTCCTCACATGAACAATTATTCTCAAAAGCTAAGTATAAAAGAAGTCTTACGTTTTAAGTGCGATCCTATCAAGGAAAGTTGATTTTTTGTCGATTTCCTTCTCCATGATGAACTAAATTCTCTCGCATATAATTTTATATTTTTCTGACCGCGGTTTCATATCACAAAGGTGTGATCTGTGTAGCAAAATGATGCTTAATTTTTATGGTGTTTTCTTCTATATATATACTTCACCGCAACTATGTGAACAGGAAAATCATATCGAAGCCAATCAAGATGACCTCGAATGACAAAATCATTTTTTTCCGACGAAATATTTCGAGTCGATGTAGGACCGTTTATCTGGGAAATGTGATTTCGAAAGCATGTACATGGATTTTGCCGGTAGTGGACACAGTAGAATTTTTTCCTTGTGCACTTTGGGTAGTCCATACAGTCTTGGTGAGTCTCCACAAGAAAAACTGATATTTTTCAATCAGGTCTTCAATAACTCAGAAAATATATATAGCCCTAACGAAAATCGAGGCTCATACCAAAACTGGAAGAAGAAAAATTCTTCACGCTTCCTTTCTCTGGTATTTTTAAAACTCTTCACTTGGAATCACTTCCTAGGACCTTCGGAGAAGCCAGGACTATGTCAAATGGGAGAGCCGCTAAGTTTTAGCAACTATATCTAAATACCATGCATTGTTGTTCCGAGAAGCCATTAAAATTCATTAATCTGAAAATACTTGTTCTGTAGAGTCTTTCAAGAAAATTCTCATCGTCAATTCATCAGTTATGATTCGAAACATCTTCTGCTTTAGCTTCTAAAACGTTCATTTCAGTGACCAGCATATATCCGATCGCGTCTGCTAAATCAGTATACTTTTTTCGCAAATGACCTTGCGCCCAGTAACCTCCGTTCAATAGACTGAAAAGTATTCGAGAGGTCAATAAAGCTTACCACTTCCCCAAAGTGTATAATACACATATGTATAAAGTTACTTCGCTCAAAATTAATTACTTCCTTCCTTTCTTTGGAAGATTCCTACATTTTTTTGTATCAAGATGGAATAGTAGACAGCTAAAAACATTCTTTTTCAAAAATTACTCCCAAAAATATAACACTTTCAATTTAAATAAATACAGTTTTTATATTCCTGAAAACATCTGGTTACATTATTGATCCCACATAGGTATTATGAATTTTTTCAGCGACACAAATACATTTTCTTCGAACAGTAATGGAACATTACACGTACCTATTCTAAAAGATATATCTACTTGATTTCTGAATATTTGACCCACATTCTACGTCTATGTTTAATAACGTCATATACGCTCAGCGTATCCAAATATTGTTAAACGAGTCCCAAATTGCATTTGATATTAACTTCGAAACTTAATTAACATGTGAATGGGTTCATAGCTTTTATAATGAACTGTAATATTTTGAAAGCTATGAAAAGATTATATTAGGAAAAATTACCATGTGAAAGAATGGTTGTTTGAATTGAGTATTTGCGTCTGCATATAAATATAAAAAGTGACAATGGAAATGTCTGAATAAATGATTATCGACTTTCCATCAATAAATATAAATCTTATTCACGAGAATACCTATTATAAAATATATGATGGAGTTGGCCGATACTTTATGAAAATCCATAACGTATTCAAAAAACACTTCATTGAGAGATTTTCACTAAACGATTTGTAATATCCGTAGTCGTTGATTGAAACAGGTTACTTAGGAATTGATTTATGGGCTGCCGGAACTTGGAGGATAAGTGTATTGTTTCTTTAAACACGCCAAGCTAATGGTGATTACAGGCTTATGGCCCAGAAGTATAGTTTTGGGTTCACAGATATAGATGTAAGCAAACGCTTGGTTTATTCTACAATTCGCAATTTGTGCCGCAATGTTGATTCGAGGTCGTGCGGGAGGGTGTAATACATAACAGGAAAGACCTTACCTGCGTGGGATATGGGAAAGTAGCACGATCCAACCCCTGTACGCAGTCCACTCAGGCAGTGATTAGTAACGAGGAGTTACTCAATTCTAATTGATCATTCAGTAAATTACCCGGATTCTTGAATTTATTGATTTCCAAACATTCTAGAAGATCGAGTTTTAAACTTTTCTCTTCTAAATGTAACACGTCGTATTCATGATTGAATGTCCTACTAAGAGGTGGAGGTCTTTCTATTTACAAAACTACTTCTATGCTCTCTAATTCTTTGGGAAAATGTTTTTGGCCAATATACAGTTTTGGCCAAGAGCCATAAGTCAGCTTATATACTCCTGATCAATCCGACACCAAAGTTTTGTCTTTATTGTTTTTAATAAATTTACTCAGACTATTATTCGTTCTGTGAGCTTCATTTACGAATTCTCCCTTCAAGAAACGAAAAATATTATTGACTTGTTATCAATCGCGCAGCACGACTACAGTTTATGATACTCAAAAGGGTAAAGTGGCATTGAGCAAAGTACATAGAGCTGAGAAAATTCAGAAGAAACCACCTACGGTAACAATACGGACATTGCATCATTGAAACATTCATTATGCAAGCCCTCCTCAGTAATCAACTAGTAAAAAACATATCAATCTTTGTAATTCGAAGCGATGACACCTTCCTTGATGAAAACGCCAAATATGGGATCGACAAAAATCCAGCCGGGTTCCATTGATGAGACTTGGTGGGTTTGTGTTAGATCACGAATACTTTGTGTTTGGGCTCTGGTGACATCCAGTTGCCTTGTGGTGAAAACTGCAAGCCTGATAAGGACAATTGACTCCAGTAATGCATTCTCAAAGTTCAGTATAATACCACTGATGAGACGAAACAGTGGTGATGGATTCCAAATTCTTCGTATTTTTCCCTGGTTTTATCCTTCAATTATTGAACTCTCGAAATTACGTATATCATCAAAAATAATTTTAAATTTGAAACTATGAAAGTTTCGAACTTTCCAAAAAATGTACTGATGTATATTTGATTTTTCTCACTTGTTCTATTTATTTCCTCCATAGTTCGATTCCCAAATTTTATTTTTGCAGTTTCAATCTGTTTTTTGCAATGACCATTCCCGTTGTATTATTTGTATTCATTTGGCGTTTATTTGAATATTAGCATGATTCGTTGAAACTCCCTGTGGTGTGTGGCTGAAAATTAGATGAGGGTGTGAATTACATATATTCTAGTTTCTGTTACTATGACATATATATGAATCAGAAACAGTATAAATCTTATCGTATCAAAATTCGACAAGAATGTCGAATTTTAATGAAATGCATTCTCTATATACAGGTTGAAAAAGGTATAATCAACTATATTGAAGACAATTCAAAATGAAAGGCACAAGTAGTTTTTCAGTTAGTTATATTTATCACCAATCTGCTAGAAATGTTCGAATTCTAAGAAGCAAATAAGTTAAGGATCTACCACAAGGGCAATTGATATCGTCAAACCGTATTCTATTCTCTGATAGACTTCAACACTTTCTTGATGATAATTACGAATTTCAATAATCTAGACTTCATTACCAATAAGCGTTTTACTACTTAGTAGCATCCTCTGTTGGACTGGTGGGGTCTCGCAAGTCCACCAGTGCAACTGAGGATGCTATCATATAGTGAAAAGCATATTGGAAGTACAGTCTATATTGTGTGATTGTTGACTTTCACTGAGTAACGGGTCAAAATTTCAACACCTTCATCATTAATCATTTCAAATATATGAAAGAATGATATTGTCTTTTCATTTCAACTTTATCACATCGTACTGTATGCCGCATTGTTATTGAAATATAATCAAAAAATAATACTCCGTTGTTTTTTTATTCATCTTTCTATGGAATTTCATTTATACAAAAAATATACAAAATGTTTGTACCATATCAGAAAGCTATTATTTCGGATTCGAAACGGTATTCAAATCGAAACAATATAACTTCCAGTTTATGAACAGATACGGACAGTCCGTGTTGGTTCATATGAAACAAATGTGGAATGAAAATGAACTGAAGGAATTGAATAAACTCTAAACATACTCTCGTTCTTTAGAATAATTATAAAATGGGTCTGTTTTGAGGAGATGAATTCATTCTAATTGAACTTGTGAGACGTGAGAAACAATTTTGATTCTGAATAGAATAGGAAAAGAGATTTTTATGAGAATTGGATCTTCCGAAATTATAACGTCTTTTATGGTATCAAGTGTGTTTCTCATTCTATCTTGACAAAATAAAATTACGAGTAAAAGGCACCCTCCAAATACAAATAAATATCGAAGTGAAATCCAAATGTTTTTCAAGTGAGGATGAAACCATGATAGGGATCTATTGTAGTTAACTATTGAATGTGTTTGAAATTTTGAAACAAGTCTAATATGAAATACAATCAATTTCTAAATTATAGTTGGGTTTGCGTGAGTGGATTGTTCCAATCCTACAATCGACCGTGAGGTGAATCGGTGGTTCAAGCCCCGAGACCAGACGATTAATTTTTACTGCCTATCGTCAAACTCGTGCTAGGAATCGCACGTTAAAAGGTGAAACCTCAGTAATAGTCAGCTATTGTTTCAGCTTTTGTTAACAAGCGACAGCTTGTTTCCACACAGAACTGCAACACTCTTCTGTACTTTCGGTTTCTGAAGAGGTACAATATACTTAACAGTTTTCAATCTGGTTTAGGTAGCAAGTATAGTTGTGAAACAGCATTTGGTAAATGAATACCACAGTGGTATCTAGTAAGTTAGTAGAAAAAGTATGTCTTGATCTACAGAGGAATTTAAAGAAAATAGATAGAGATAAGTTAGTGCTGAAAAAAGAAATGAACAGTTTTGTGGTTGAAACATTTGAATGGATAGAAAATTGTCTAGAAAATAGAAATAGAAGTTGCTTCTGAATAACAAACTCTCCGAAAAAATAGAATAAATGAATTTGTCGTAATGAAAAGGTACCTTGTCTTGCCGAAACTTGATATCACTCATTTGGGTTTGTCAATTATACGAATCGGTAGATGGGCAAACGTTTTCTCTCAAACAAGCCCACCTGATATAACACCTAAGGATAAGGATATTTTCGAAGAAGTGTTTTCGATCTCTCACTCTTCCTGATTCCTATAGATTATATAGTAACAGAAACCGAAATATGTGTGATTCACTTGTTTGCATATAATACAATAGGCATGTTCATTGCAAAAAATAGATTTAAATTGCCGAAATAAAATTTGGGAATCAAACTATGCAAGAACTAAATTGAAAAAGTGAAAAAAATCAAATACTTTTTATTCATAATAAACTATGGAATAACCTTCATTTCAGTTGCCCACTCGATCAGTACACATCAGGCTGAAGGACTTGATTTTTTAAATCAAATATCGATCGTTACTGATCGAAAACTATTTTTCCAATGAGACATCCTGTATATTCCTGCATATTTCAATAGAGCTTAAAATTACCTTTTCAAAAATGTAGCACACTTGATGTTTTGCTAGAGTCATCTTTGAAATACAGAGCTTTTAGGTTTTTTCATGTAGACTTTGAAACGCACACTTTGATCAAGTAGGCTTTGAACGATGCGGCAATAAAACAGAATGCAAATTTTTACTGGTAGCTGTCAAATTTTGATTTAAGCAGTAAAGACGCTCTTCAATTAGTGGTTTTTGTTCAATTTTCAAACACATTCGCAATGAAGTATGAAAATTATGAAAAATGGGATATATAAACATCCGTTTAGGGACATTTTCGCAAAATTTCGACACAACCCAATTGATGGTGGTCAATTTAAAAAGGGAAAGTCGAAATTATATGAATCAAATAGCGGTAAGGAGTTGGAAGAAATTATTTTTTTAGAAGCTGTTGAAAATAATCCCAAAACGTCAATGCGAAATTTGAAAATATCAACAGGCCTTCCAAGAACTAACGTTGGGAGAAGTTTGAAAAACACAAATTCAAGCCATATAGGACCAGAAGAGTTCATCAACTCAGACCAGTAGATTTTGAAAACCGCATAGCTTTTTACCAATGGTTTCTGAAAAGTTGTTACCAAGTGCGTTATTTTTCGTTATTATCGTTTTACTCAGGTGGTCGAGAAGGACTACATCAGGCTTATTAGCTTGTATGAGCCTGAGGGCGGAGAACGAATAGTTCCAATAAATTCGGCACTTCTCGTTCCCCACAACGGTTTCAATATCCCCCAGAACGTAGGGCAACACCGGTGTCTCGTCAATACCGTAAGAATGCCGTAGATAGGCGCCTCGCGGCAGGCCCTGCATCTTGTGTCAGGAACGTCTATACCCATCACGCGACTAAGGTGTTGAAAACACCATCCTGGTAAGCCATGATGAACCCCTCAGTGTCAGACTTCAGCCTACTCGACTTGAGAAAAGCGAACGTCAGGCGCTTTGATAAGCCGAGGTATGCAATGTTATTGAGGAAGACCCCATGCATTAACTTATCCTTGTGTTTTCGCAGAAGTAAGGTGATCTCTGCGACTTTTATCTGAGCTTTTTGCTGAACGGGTTTCAACTCGGTGACAGAGTTGTGGTCACCTGGTTCAGTGTCGAAAACTATACCGAGTTCATCAAGCTGCTCGGGCAGCTGCCCTAAAGAGAAATGCTCCAATTCCTGCTCTGTCATGGTCACGGAACATGCAGAGAAGGGGATCCGAACTACTGACGAATTTACAGGCTGTGTCCAGTACCATTCTGTGATGTAAACACTCCAAACTCAAAAGTCCCCGGCCTCCCTGTTCTCGGGGGAAGTACAACCGTGGAACGGACGATTTGGGATGCAAACTCCTATAGAGATGTTCTTCCCCGACAGTTCCGATGACCAGATCTGTCGGAGTTTGTGCCGATATTTGCCGCGGAGAAAGTTTTTCACTGCTGTTACCTCTTGTGAGTGGCGTTGTTCCACCCCAAGGTGAGTATACGTCTCTCCGGCATCCAGATGGTACGAGCTGCACATCCTCTCCGTAGTCCCCGCATCGTCCTCCTTTGAGATGGACCATTGCACATTTGTCTATCCCGAATTTCATACCGATAGCATGCGTGTACTCTTCCACCACCCTCAAAGGCTGATGGAGATCCTTCTCTCTAGAGGCATAAAGTTCAGGATCATCCATATAAAAGAAATGGATGACCTTGAGCCTCCGGTTTCCGGGGTGCCACAGTTATACCCTCGAGTATTTCTGAGCGCAACGGATAATGGCAATAGTGAGGTACAAAAGAGATTATTATTATTTTTTTTTTCACCGTAGTGTGCGCTGGTCAGGCCCTATCCCCCGAAGCCCCGATACATTAGGGCGGGCGCGCCAGCATTATCAACCAATGACCATTCCCCACACCGTGGGGTAAGTGATCATTGGGTCCGAGAATCATGTGCCCTGAGCAAGCGCAGTGAGCCAAGAACGACAGCCCTCTGCATCTGTGCGGCTAAGATTTCTGCCTTAGTGCGGCAAGTCGGTATGATTTTAAGATTCGAGAGTAGAGAGGACATCATTCCGCCAAGGACTCCAATAATAAGAACAACCATCTTGACAGAGTGATCTGGACAGAGTCTGCGAAGTTCGAAGAGAAAATCTCGATATTTTATCCGTTTTTCCTCCTCTTTTCTGACGACAAATATCGTTTTGCTCTGGTGGTTGAGAAGGACTACATCAGGCTTATTAGCTTATATGAGCCTGAGGGTGGGGAACGAATAGTTCCAATAAATTCGCCACTCCTCGTTCCCCACAACGGATTCAATATCCCCCGGAGCGTAGGGCCGCGTTATTTCGATGGATATAGGCCAAGACCGCATATGCTGGACATGCTGATAGAAAGTGCATTAGGGTTTCGGGCGCCTCGCGGCAGACCCTGCACCTTATGTCAGGAACCTTTATACCCATCACGCGACTGCGGTAGACTAAGGTGTTGAAGACACCATCCTGGCAAGCCATGATGAACCCCTCAGTTTCCGACTTCAGCCCACTCGACCTGAAAAAAGCGAAGGTCAGGCACTTTGATAAGCCAAGGTCTCCAATGTTATTGAAGAAGACCACATGCATTGGCTCATCCTTGTGTTTCCGGAGAAGTAAGGTGATCTCTGCGGCTTTCATCTGAGCTTTTTGCTGAACAGGATCCAACTCGGTGACAGAGTTGTAGTCACCTCGTTCAGTGCCGAAAAATACACCGAGTTCATCAGCTGCTCGGGCAGCTGCCCTAAAGAGAAATGCTCCAATTCCTGCTCTCTCATGGTCACGGACCATGCAGACCATGAGTCCACTTCACTACTCCAAACGAGTAGAGTAAGATTGAAACGGCAAGCATATTTGTTGCAGCAACTTTGTTCTTCCCCGACAGTTCCGATGACCAGATCTGTCGAAGTTTTTGATGATACTTGCCGCGGAGAGAGTTTTTCACTGTTGTTACCTCTTGTAAATATGTTATAATTTTGGATATCAGCAATACCCGACCAGATCAAGGAATTACTAGCAAGGACAGAGCTTCTCAAAACTCTTTCTTTGTTGAAGAAATTAGGTCAATTCAATCGCAGAAATAATGAACACAGATTTTATCCATCGTTTCGAAAAATTTTGAAGAGAATATCTGATGAAATAGTTCAAAACGAATTTTTTTTCGGGAGTATGTATGTATTTTATTTTTTTGACTTTGTTGACTTGGATTCATAAATTAGGTATTTTACCGTGAAGTTGGTTTTCTGTGTGTGGATATTTTCTCTATGAAAACAGGAGCTGAAAACTCCACGACAAATATCGTTTTACTCAGGTGGTCGAGAAGGACTACATCAGGCTTATTAGCTTGTATGAGACTGAGGGCGGAGAACGAATAGTTCCAATAAATTCGGCACTTCTCGTTCCCCACAACGGTTTCAATATCCCCCAGAACGTAGGGCAACACCGGTGTCTCGTCAATACCGTAAGAATGCCGCAGATGGGCGCCTCGCGGCAGGCCCTGCATCTTGTGTCAGGAACCTCTATACCCATCATGCGACTACGGTAGACTAAGGTGTTGAAGACACCATCCTGGTGAGCCATGATGAACCCCTCAGTGTCAGACTTCAGCCTACTCGACTTGAGAAAAGCGAACGTCAGGCGCTTTGATAAGCCGAGATCTCCAATGTTATTGAAGAAGACCCCATGCATTGACTTATCCTTGTGTTTTCGCAGAAGTAAGGTGATCTCTGCGGCTTACACCTGAGCTTTTTACTGAACGGGTTCCAACTCGGTGACAGAGTTGTGGTCACCTCGTTCAGTGTCGAAAAATATACCGAGTTCATCAGCTGCTCGGGCAGCTGCCCAAAAGAGAAATGCTCCAATTCCTGCTATCTCATGGTCACGGACCATGCAGACCATAAGTCCACTTCACTACTCCAAACGAGTAGAGTAAGATTGGAACGGCAAGCATATTTGTTTCAGCAACTTCGTTCTTCCCCGACAGTTCCGATGACCAGATCTGTCGAAGTTTTTGATGATATTTGCCGCGGAGAGAGTTTTTCACTGTTGTTACCTCTTGTGAGTGGCGTTGTTCCATCCCGAGGTAAGTATACGTCTCTTCGGCATCCAGATGGTGTAAGATGCTTCCATCTACGAGCTGCACATCCTCTCCGTAGTCCTCGCATCGTCCTCTTTTGAGATGGACCATTGCACATTTGTCCATCCCGAATTTCATACCGATAGCATGCGTGTACTCTTCCACCAGCCTCAAGGACTGATGGAGATCCTTCTATCCAGAGGCATAAAGTTTAAGATCATCCATATAAAACAAATGGGTGACCTTGTGCCTCCGGTTTCCGGGGGTGCAAAAGTTATACCTTTGAGTGTTTCTGAGCGCAACGGATAATGGCAATAGTGAGATGCAGAAGAGAAGGGGACTGTGGGAGTTACCCTGAAATACACCTCTTCTGAAAGTGACCCACCCTGTTTGGACTCTTGCTTGACCAGATGTTTTGGTAAAGCGAGTTCGCCTAAGTGGTATCAGTTGTTCAATGCATCTTACTATTTTGTCGGGTACCGCAAGGCATCTGAGGAAATGCAATTATATTAGCAATATTATTATCATTATAATTATTATTATTGAAGTTTCATTAATTAGTACTGAATGTAGTATAAATTGTTATCAGTTTTATTGAAACTATGCGTTTTAATTACTGCTATGAAAACTTTTCCAGCATTTGCTACTACTACTGAACAATTTCTTTCTGTTTTATCACCGCGTCGCGTCGTTCAAAGCCTACTTGATCAAAGTGTGCGTTCCAAAGTCTACATGAAAAAACCTCAAAGCTCTGTATTTCGAAGGCATCAAGTGTGCTACATTTTTGGAAAGGTGATTTGAAACTCTATGGAAATAATGCGGGTATATACAGGGTGTTTGAAAAAAAAAACAGAAACAAAACTATTGATATCCCATTCGAAAAAGTCAATTTTTCATACCATGGATTTCTACGTGAAAAAGTGCTTTGGAAATGTTTTCATAGGAACAAGACATTTTTGATAGGAAAAAAGTTACAGCAATGATGATAGATATCGGAATGCGGTTATCATCATGTTCGTAATGAAAGGAAAATTTGGAAGATTTGACCGTCAGACACAGCCATCAGTTTTCATCTATCTAGAGTGAAAACAAGGGCTTTCTTTGATGGTGTNTCAATGTTGAGCCTTGTGAACCATCAGCATACATGTTGATGGGTCATTTTCTCTCATCAACAGTGATTATATTGTTAGTATTGTGTATCAGGACGTGAATAGGGGTGCTGAATTACATACTTTCCACTCTGAACCTAAAAGCACATGTAATTCAAATGTAATATATCAAAGATTTCGTCTTTTTATAATCCAACATTTTGACATTCAATGTTGAGCATATTTTTTTCAAGCTGTAAAAAACTTCAAATATCTGGGAATCTATATCATAATCATAGACGGCATGGCTGATCTTCCGAAAGTCGGAGTCTCTTCATATGATGGTTCAGACGAAGGATGTATAAATATAATGGGATGAACCAATTTTGGTGATTTTTTCCGAAAATCTGAAGAGCACTCGTTAATGTCATCTATGCTAGGAAAAGTACAAAATCTTTTCAATGAATCAATTATTATTTTTTTAGTTAATGCAGTTTAAGTGAAGCATCTCATGTATTGAGAGTTTTGGACTCAAATGGGAGTTTTTGCGGTTGACATAAACTGAGGAACTTTATATTTTCAAACTATAGTGAATGTTAATTATTTCAGAAACATTTTTGTAACAGTATAACTCGAAAAATTGTATGAAATCATGTCGCAATCATTAGTTCTCGTTGTTTTTGAATCAACTGAAACATTTGTTATTCAGTCTTTTGTGAACTAGGTACACATCAACCCGAACAAAATATAATCGCATTGCTCTATCCAACCTCAATTTCCTTTGATTATCCAAACTGCAAAGGGAGGTTCATAAACAGGTTTCCATCGCTCTCGTACGTTTCATTTATCAAAGTTGGCTGATCAGAGAAAGGAAAAGACCGCGGGCCAACTATAATTGCGGCGATATCACTCAGCGGAAAAAACTTTGCCGCCATCCCTTTCGAACGTTCTCTGTGAAGTCTGAATACTGTTTGAACAGGATCTGGGCCTGCAGGCGTTTCGTTCCGTTTTATATACGGGGATTACTACGCCAATTTGGACTTACAGGACCCTCGGGCAGTACGTTTGTCTCTGGAACGAGGACAACGAGTCTGTATGTTTTCATGTCGACCCATATAAGGAATTGATGAAGTTGGTGATGAATCGGTCAGGGTAGGGTTTCAACCAGGATGAAATATGCAAAATCATCACAATACATTTTTTTTTGAATGAGAAACGATTGAGGGCGAATTTAATATTATATATTTTATGTACATAGAGAAGCATTGCACGAAAGTTCTCAAAAAAACTAAACATCAGTCAGAAAGTTGAAAAAGAGTAGGTATTACTGGCGGTATTAGAGACTTCTACCGCCGATTATCTGCCTACTGAGCGTAGATTTGAAACAGCAATATGTAAGCGGAGAAAAATTATTGAATTGTTTGTGGATAAATCGATTTTATGTACTTTCAGTTCTGTATGATTTTAAAATATTCTACGAAATTTAATGATCCAATTATTTTTTTGACATCTGTTTTTTATTATCTCTGAGAAAACAATATTCATGAGGAATTTTTGTTTCATCTATACCATTTATCTGAAAAAAAATGTATTGAGGAATCGGAAAAAAATAATGTCGATACCCACGAAACTTCAGGTATAATTGAAGTATGCTGTAGTTTTCTATGCTTGTTTGCTTGCAATAGGTTGAGTTGTCACACCCTGTAATAATTTAATTCAGTTGGTTGAGTGGAAAAAAGCGCTTACCCCACCCCTCTCCGGATGCGAACCGCTGCTAACTCTTCCTATTGGTAGGTCATTTTCTTTAGCGTTTTTTTTTAATTTAGTTTGAATCTACCAATAAAATCATTCATTATTATTTTTTTATCGAAGTATGCGCTGGTCAGGCCCTATCCCCCGAAGCCCCGATACATTCGGGAGGGCGCGCCAGCATTATCAACCAACGACCACTCCCCACACCGTGGAGTAAGTCCGAGAATCATGTGCCCTGAGCAAGCGCAGTTAGCCAAGAATGAGAGCTTTCTGCATCTGTTCGACTGAGATTTCTGTCTTAGTGCGGCAGGCCGGTATGATTTTAAGATTCGAGGACTCCAATAATTAGAACAACCATCTTGACAGATTGGTCTGGATAAAGTCTGCGGAGTTTGAAGAGAAAACCTCGATATTTTATCCGTTTTTCCTCCTCTTTTCGGACGATATTCGTCTCGCCAGGAGCTGAAAACTCCACCCTCAGGTTCATACAAGCTAATAAGCCTGACCACCACCAGACCAAGACGATATTTGTCGTGGAGTTTTCAGCTCCTGGCGAGATGAATATCGTCAGAAAAGAGGAGGAAAAACGGGTAAAATATCGAGATTTTCTCTTCGAACTCCGCAGACTCTATCCAGATCACTCTGTCAAGATGGTTGTTCTGATTATTGGAGTCCTTGGTGGAATGATGTCTTCTCTACTCTC
>NW_019290408.1:82162-117211 GCF_000500325.1 Leptinotarsa decemlineata
GTTCAAATTTTTCTTGAATAAGTATCTGTTTAATTTCTGAACTCTTTTTTTGATAGGTTGAATTATTGGATACGATTACTGATGAATAGAGTAGTTTTCTGTGAGAAATACTTTGAATTCACACAGTAGGTAATAAAGTTCTCCACTACAATTTTTATATTTTTTCATATTCTGGATGGTGAAAAAACTCAATGAAAGGTCATCATCTATTGTTCTACCCACGGGTTCTGAAATGGTACACTTCAGATGTTATGTATCCCTCCAAAAACATCTGGAGGCATCATATCAGGTAATCCAGCGGGCTTTTCGAAGGGATCACATTTGTCTAACGACCGGATTGGATAATTGTCCAGATACTCCCAAACTAGCCTTCGTAATGACACGATAACTCAACTGACTGAATCATAGCATCAGTTGAAAACTCATTTGGTTTTGTCCATTAGCAATACCAGTACATAAGTAAACGTGGTACCTCAAAATGGCCCACTAGATCCCCTGCTATGACGCCTCTAGATATTTTTGAGGAAATACATGACATTTATAGTTTACGACATACAATCTTAGTTCATTTCAAAACTCGAAGATAGAAAAAGAGTTGCTTTCAACGAAATTACCCAGGGAAGATTTAATATTGTAAGAAAAAAATTTGTAAATAGACTTCATTATTATGAAGTGGATGGTAAACATTCAAAACATTTATTGAAATAAATTAAAGTGGATTTTGGATACATTACTCTACCCGTTAGTTCATGCCAGAAGAACTCAAATTCAATGAAAATATAATGATATGGGGAAAATCTTAATTCCACATGCCCCTTTTCAGTAGCTGAATCATCACAAATGTTACATTTCACATGGCTGTTTTTTCTTGTAAAATAGATAATTGGCCAACGAGAAGTTGTACATCTTTGTTTTCGTGATTGAAACACTAGGAACTCATCGATTGTCGACTATGGTAAGAAGCATAATCCATAACTAGCACACTTTTGGTATATTTGGTATCAGTTATCTGGTGCACCACATTATGTCATCAGGCTATTAGAAATTGTATTATCTATAAACATTCCGTTTGCAATATTTTTCAGTTGTGAAATTCAAAATCCAAAATTATATGTACAAATTTCAGCAATACGTACTTAACTTACCTGCGTGTTTATTTGCAAATGATCTCACAATAATTTACTTCAATCCCCATCAAGTACATTTCTGCTTTCATCACTCAGGTTTAAATCATTAGTTCAGTGTACCTTGACAATTCTTTCCCTTTCTGTTTGATTTATCATATGGAATATATCTGAAAACGATTTACCTACCTGGTGGTTTTATCCTACGTACCTGGCAATCTTGTTCCTCTTTCTGTAAAATTGGAATGAACGTTTTCGTTTAGCACTTCTGCACTTGGGAAGACAATAAATAATATTTCTATATATCGTTTCAGGTAACCTGGTTCCAAGATTCTTTCGTGCTGCTACCAACAGACAGACGCCTCATGACCAAAGTTGGAAACTCAACTTGGTTGATGTGAGCCTGTTCAGAAAGATTTATTTTGAAAATATAAAAACTCAAATGGTGTTAAATAACAAAAAGCCAAGATATATCTCCTCACAGAGACGTCATATATGAGACTAAATCTATGATTATCAAAGATAAACGAGGCTCCCCAAGGCGGTCCATCGCGAAGCTAAAGCTTCGACATCGATCGGCATATACTGATTATTCAAATATCTCATCCTACCTGAAATGATTCAATTATGGACGGAATAGTCAGTTTCCCACAGATTATTCAGTTTGAAATTCCGCCCAGCACGATTTTGAGACTAATTTCCTGAAAAATTATCACATTTGCAAATGATACCGCCCATTTTGTTCAGTAATTACGTTTGAAAAGTCCAAAAAAGTGTTAAAAAAGTGTGAAAATAGCTACAGACTACCTAATCTACAAAATTATTACAAATAACTTTGAAATAATAAAAGCCCCTAGTTCTTTACAAGTTACCTATCAGATCCACCATCATATGACGAGTCAACTATCATCATCAAGGACAAACTGTAGAAACATCAGCGGCGGCAATCATGAATTACATGGGAATTTTCATTGATTATCATTAAAAATGGATATTTAAGAGACACCTCATTGTGAGATTTCCACTGAAAAGTTTCACAAAAACGCAACACGCGTTTCGCTATACAATAGCTTTTTCAAGCGTGGGTATATAGTATCGGCGATTCCGTCACATATCTGAAATGGGATCAGCACATAGATTATCTAATGGAAATTTAGAGCGAATAATTGATAATTTGAAATGCCTAAAATGATATTATGATGTTCCACTGCACGAAAATATCTGTTAAGCAATTGTACAATCCCACACCATATAAGGAATCATTGCTTGTAAGTGTGCATTGAATACACAAATGCCAGATTTATTTGTGATACAAAATGGAATACTCGAAATCATTTATAATGAAGATCACCTCTGAAAATCAAACAAATAACATCAACTAACATAGCTACAATATCATCAGAAATAGTAACTCTGTCAAGGCATTTCCAAAGTTGGATACAGAAATATTAGCCTTCGAATCTAATAAAAGCCGAAGAGTTATTGAAGAAATGATTTGTATTATTGAACGGAAAAACCCTCTGAATACCATAACAGACATCGATGATATATTACAGATATATTACACAATATTATAATTTCAACTTTCGCATCAATTTCTTTAAACACACCCACATTTCCTTCACAAAGCCGTTTTCAAAACCGATTTGAATAGAACTAACAAGGAAGTTATACAAGACAAATTGTCTGCACATTTTTCCTTCTACATAGTCATGATTCGTGTCCCTTGAAGACACGACAACCGCCATTATGGTCAAAATGAAACTAAAATTTTCTTATGCAAAATCAGATTCTGAAAATGAGATCAAATTATCATGGATAACCGAAGGAAAAAATACATAAGAAATGCACAAAATGATCTTGTGATCACTTCATAAAGAAAAAAACATTCTGTAACGAATTAAAGAATTAACTGTCTTGAACAAATTCATTTTTAACAATATTTCACTATCACTATAAATTACTCTCTAACTCTCAATTCGGATTTAGGGAACATAAATCTACTCAAGATGCGATACACTCCTTAACAAACACTATTTACAATAGCCTAGATAAAGGAGAACCAGTAATAGGTATTTTTCTAGACTTGGCGAAGGCATTCGACACCGTTGATCATTCAATACTTTTTTATAAAATCAAATTTTGAATTTGTTGATTATAACTAATCGTAGGGTCATTAGAATATTTTATCATAGTTCTGACAGGCAAGTCGTTCGTAAAACAAATCATAAACATCGTAAGATTACAAAAGCATAAAGATCATAGGATCATAAAAAAGCATACGATCATGAAAAGTATAAGAACCGCCAGTAGCATAAAAACAGAAATGAATTGGACACAAGGAGACAATCTTGGACGTATCTGGCTGCACTGTAAAAAACAAGTCTGAGGTGGCTATTTCTGGAGACTGCCGGAATCCCGGATCTCAAGAATTGGAGGAGTCGATTTGAAGAAGTGCTTTGAGCCTTAAGTGTCCGTGATGGTTTCTGAAAATAGGATTTTGATAAGAAGGTTAAGTGTATCAAACCCTAGGATATGATCATGTTATTTGCTATTTTTCCTATCAATGCCATCATTGAAAAGAATAGAAAACTTCAAAAATTGGCACTCTAATTTCTTTATACAATGACCATTCATTTGCAACATTGATTTAGAATTTTTTGTTAATCCATTCATTTCAAAGTTGGGAATGCAAAACCCTCAAATATACCGTATTCCTTATTTTATTGGTATTCTAGAAGTCTCCTATCTCAGTGTAACAGAGTTGGTCTATAGTGACAAGTGTTGAAAAGGGGGACAGTATTTCTAGAAACATCTGTAGCTGGCGTCCAAATGAGAGCATTCATCAAGAACCGACCCGCCCCTTGCTTTTGCAAATCACGAGCTAGTCATTCCAACTGGGCACATGTAACTCTTTCTTGATTTCAATCAAAAAACGAGTAAGGTAACGTAATAACTCAAAATCATCGAATGTTTCAGATCGTAGATCGATTTTGAAAGAACATCTCGCAAATCATGTATGACGACAGTTGAACTTTCCGAAGGTTTTTGAAATAGCAGCAGTACACAACTACCAATTTTATATTNTTTTATAGGAAAATATGTTTTATAAGTTTGTTGTGAAAACGTTTCTGTGAAATTATTTCGTGACTATTTTATAACGGATTCTCAATTTTATTTTATAAACGTTTCTATGACAAATTTGTAAAATAATTTTATTGCTTACAACTGTATTATGATCACGGCTAATCTAATATAATCAATTAGCATTTTGAAAGTAATTATGAATCACCAACAAAATAAAACTGTTGCAGCACTATGAAATTATGAAACAATTTTGCTGGTTGGGTAAGAACGTATTGAAAAATGAAATAAAACTAGTTATTCATCAGATGTCGACTAGATTGTTGAGAAATAAATCCTATCAAACATCCTTCTCACACACTAGTTCTTTATATTACCGCGGTAAAAAAACGCCTGCCTCAGTAGTTTAGTAAAACAGAAGCATTAGATCAAAATAGCAAACCCAAGGGAACAAACAGAAAATATTTTTTCGACGCGTTTTCAACCGATACATATCGACAATATCCCTCAATTGGGTAGAACCGCACGATCTAGAAAATCCGCATTTATTGAAATTTTGTTTTTCACATTCATCACAACATGAATATTCCTAATGGAAATCACAAATCCCACTGAAAATCTAGGGTTGCTGCGTGGAAATTGTGCCTCCGCTTTCGTCCCAACCATCATATGAATATTTATACGGCCTTTTGCTTGATTGCAAGTTTAAAATGCAAAATAGGCAATTTGCATTCATTAGACCAGAAGTTTTGCCTGACGTTACAGTTGTGCTCCGGGAATGCTGCAGTGACGGAGCGTCACAGTGTTGAGTTTTGTGGTTTCCACCAACTTTTCTACAGACGTTTTTATTGGTTTTTCACGTTTTCATTTTATTCTGTATACAGAAATTGCCCAACGCCAGAACATGATAATCAACTTTGCAAAATATTTAGATAGGATTTGCTTGAAAACCTGGTTGTGGATTAGAAGAAAAATATATTTATTGAAAATGTTTCCTCACTGGATTTTAGAATGAATGTTTAATAAGTACAATATTTTCTCCAATATAATGATTATAAATAATTGAATACAGCAATAGGCGAAGTTTAAAAAGTATTGGCATAATACGATAGCATTCCAACTATAATAATATTCATTTACCACAAGTGTGAATAAATACAGTGGTGAATAAATACATACTACTCAACAAGGCAAGGTTTTGTAACGGGAGTAATCCAACCTGTAAGTAAATATCCTGAAGGAGTATGAGTTTATTAAATATTTTTACAGACAAAAGTAAAATCAATGCTTATAATTAGCCTAAGCGGCGATCTGGCCAAAATAGACAAAATACCAAAAGGAAATACAAAAGCAGAATATGAATTATGAAATGTATAAAATATAGAAAATAGTCTTATGAATATAAAATTCAATAATAGTGTTGCAAATATAAAATTTCAAAATGATGTTGCATATATAAAATATAAAATATCTTTCATATTAATGTATTGATGGATGGAAAGGCGTGATTGGGAGCTTATCCATTCCTTTATTTCTGATTTGAATAAATGACGGGAGTTATATTTTTTCATTTCTTGAGGGATCAAGCTATATAATTCAAGTCCCAAGTAGACATAACTTCTTCGTATGGTGCTCTTTTATGGTCTTGGTATAACAGAGAAATTGCTTTTGTGACTATAAATATTGTGAATTACAGGCCCCAGGACTGTGCCCTGAGTAACACCATAGTTCATTACCGTTTCTTCACTGAGGCTGATTTATCCCAACTCTTTGAACTATTTGCTGCAGATAGTTTTCCATCAGATCGTATGTTTCTCCTCTGATTCCAATACTTTTCAATATTTTCAGCAATGTATGATGATCGACAGTGTCGAACATATTTGGATATTCTGGATGTAATGTATACTATGGTGTCTTGCGCTGACCTATTTTCTCTAAAGCAAAATGGTTTTTCTGATATTATTACAAACTTTTTATGAGTAGCTAGATAGACGCATTTTCAGGCACATTTCGAAAAATTTTGCAAAATTAGAGGTTGGACGGTAGTTTGAAACATTTTCTCTGTTTCCATTTTTGTACAGAAATCTTGAGAGTATATGGAAATATGCCAGTTCATATAGACCAACGATTTGATGATGTATGTAGCAATTAGTTTTACAATCTCAGTGGTCACGTGGTCAAGACCTGGTACTTTTTTTCTTCAATTTATCAAAATATTTCATCATCATATGTCTCTCCTAGGAAGAATGAGTTCATCAATTGATTTAGAGCCTGTGGATATATATTATTATATTGTTTTATTGTTTTAGCCATTTTTGGGCTTAAACTTGAGAAGAAATTAATGAATACATTTGCCATCTGTTTGTTATTCGTGAGTAGGTACGCCACCGTTTTCGTCAGTAATTTCATTTACATATACTGAAGAATGAAATTATTTATATGAACAACAGATTTGAAATACAACTATGTTCAATAGCTATAAACTGATTGGTGATTTATAGTTTGACAATTATTATTTATAATTCATTCTGGCTGTTGAAAAAACAAAATTTTCAAATGGCTACTCAGATTAACATAAGATGGTATCAACTGTAAATTGATAGTGAAAGATTTCTGAAATGGGTATGAGGAATAACGTGTTATATGAAAGTAGTGACATCCATTGAATGAAGCATCAACCTCGCTGTTACTATTTTGTATAAGTTACAGGAATGCCTATAATGCCTATGGTTGGGCATTAACAATCACTTCAGCTCAGCGGTTTTGTTAGATACATGGTCGAATTTTGTGAGTGGACTTACCAAAGTTTTTCCGACAAATTAGAGTACATATCGATGGATTTGAGCAATGAATATAAGCATAAATCAAAGTATAATAAATGAAATTTCTCGAGCAAATTATCTACATGAGAAATGCGTTTATAACCGGACTTTTGGCAAGGTGAAAACACTTATTTTGACAAGAATGTTTTGTGACAGATTCATTCCGATATGTTCTTTGCCAAATATCATTGAATGGTACTGTAACTGAGATAACTGCTAGACGACTTATTGATCCGCGATCATGTTTGATATGATTTTGAACATTTTAAAAACTCTGGATTGAAACCAGAATATATTTGAATACAATTTGCACAAGCTTCTATTTCAATACTCCACCGGGACTGATATCACTCATGAAATCCGTGGCTTCAATGTTGAGCCTTGTGAACCATGTTTTTGAAACTCTATTGACTGCAGTCTGCTGACTAATTATCTACAGAAAAATTTCATAATTAGAAAATCCGAAATATTTTAGTTTTGAACAAAAGATTAATCAGATCGTGTATTTGGTGAGATATTGCAGATTCATGCAATATTAGTCGTTGCATTGTTTTCTTTCGTAACATTTTGTCAGATGGAAAACTTTCTGATAATCACTAAAAAACATATTTACGGTTTTCTATTGCCAAAATCACTTGTTCTCAATTAATCACCTTCACTCATTAGAAATATATGTACGTTATCAATATAAATGATCTGAAGAATCGTTAACTGCATCAAACAGAGCATATTTCAATACTGGAAGATTTTCTCATCTACATAAATCACAGTGACTCGAGTTACATTCCGACAGTGTCTAATAGAGCAATACATAAAGAGAAAGAATAAAGTTTCTCTTGAAAATGATCACTTGATAATTCAAACACGTGTCCAGAGTAATAATAAATTATCGATTCTAGCTCTAATGGTTGGCATATATTTTCCAAACTAGTGAACGATGCTAATCAGTTTGTGGCATAAAAGGTGCCACTCTCATATTTCATACTGCTCTGCCAAATGAACTACGATCTAAGTCTCCATCAAAAATAGACTATAGGAGACAAAGAACACTTGAATATTCACTGTGTTCATTCAAATGAAAATTAAGTGTTGAAAAACTTCTTCAAACGTTTATCCGGGCAACAATGAAAAGAATAAGCAATAGATGATCATCAAATTGCCGAAAATTCAAAAAAATTAACAAATTTAAATTTCTCAGACAAACGTTGTCGATTGAAAAATTGCAACATTTATCACAGACAGATATTTGAAATTACAAAATCCTCATAAGAGTGTTATGTACAAATTCTGAATGAAGCAGATAGAGGTTAAACTACTCGTATAATTTTGAATGTCTCTCCGTGTACCTCCAGAAACAAAAGAAACAGAGCTGATTTTCTGTATCCTCCAGAAGTAATCTGAAATATCTTCAACTGTTTTGTAACTTAGTCGAATCTCCATTTCACAATATCCTCTCAAAGAAACTTAAATTCGTATATCTTACTATTTGAAAATTGGACTCTGAAAACTTGCCAGTTGGCGTCGCACCATTTTCCTTCGTTCAAATTCATTGCAACTAGAATGAATTTATTTCATATTGAGAACATCAGATCATTTTATAAGGCCTATTCCACTGCACTCATAGAAATCATGAATATTTATGGTTCATCCTATCTTTTGGGATACTTCAGATTTCAGGTCATAAAATGATGAATGATATATAACTTACATATGGAGTATATTTTCATAAATCCATTCATTAATTTTCCATGTAGACGCAGTTTTTTTTTCAAAACAAATGAATTTAGTAGTTTTTATCAGTAGGTTGCAATAACTCAATTGGGATGATTTTCCACAATGCGTAAAAAAATGAAAAAAATTACGGCAAGGTAACTTCTACATCAATTGACTAGACCCGTTCAACCAATTAAAATGAACATAAATCGGTTCTCATGAACATTTTGTGAGCCTATGCATTTGTTTTGAAAGTTCCAAATTGTCATGCAGACACAGTAAGTACTCATTGTTAATTTTTATTTGTAGTACAGATTTTTCGAATGAGTTTCAGATAAAATGCAATGATTTGTGTATCGATTATTTCCATTAGGAAGAATATCACATTCTCATTGATTTGTAATGAAAACATTTTGATATATCTTTCTGAATTTGTAGGTTTGATATACCAACCAATTATTATCACTTTTTTGAAGTATTTTGATATAATGAAAAAGAAACAGCATCATCGGTTAAGGAATTGAAAATCAACAACATTATCAGCTCAGCTGATAATGTTGATATGACAACATGATATTCATTGGTTTTAAGATTTTTGGAAATTTGACATTCCAAGCTGTTATCAATGAATTATAACTTCTATGAATCATTTTGGTATCAAAACATGAAACAATATCTTTGATTTCAAATTCAAAAATTGATAATACTATTCCATTTTCAGGTAGGAAATAATTCATTCGTTCGTTCATTATTTTTATAGTGTGTTTATGAAGCACGAAGTTCTAACACGGAAACTATTGCCAGGTAATTTTTATATACAGCAGTAGATTTTGAATCAGAAAAATGGTAACTTGATACACAAAACAGTAGAAAATATATTCTATATATACCTACATACTAGGCAATTGACAGTCATTCAATAATCATTATAGAGAGTCATCCCTCAATTTTAAATCCCAAACAGTGGAACAGGAGATCTATTGAAAACGTAGTAGATTTGTCAACACTGAAGACTGTGGTCTTTTCAACGATTTCTTTATCTGCAGTGGATTAATGTGTGATATTCTGCAGTGTAATTGCATTATGGCTACTTTATGAAAGATTTGATCTTCTTCCTTGCGGCATTCTAAATAACACCATGATAAATTATTCTGACTTTGCTTCTATTATGACATTAAAATTATTCATGAGCTCACAATCACAAATGTCATAAGCTCAGTCGTATTTGCTCGCTCCATGAAAACTGTCGTAACATAACAAACTGAACGTCCAAATGTTACAGTAGTTATTCTACTATGGCCAGGCTAAGATAAATCCGTTTTTCGATTATGAATTGAATTACTCAATTCATCAGAAATCAGTGAAAATCAATTCAATACTTTGTCTGAAAAATCGAATTGAAGAATTAGTCTATCTTTCACTGAACCAAAAAAAATACGTTTATTGAAAATATGATGATAGAACTCTCTGATGCTAATGAAGATTGGGGCTGTTGAACATCACTCCACCGGTTTTATCAAATACTCCATTATCACTTTACTGGAATAGTAAATGCTGTTTTCGAAAAACTTGAAACGTAACTTTAAAACAGAAAGTGGTACATATTCCATCAGCCTCTGGTGCTTATAAACCTGAGTTCAAACGTTCTTTGGAATATTGCTCATATACAGGCCGTTTCTTTAGCTGATACCACTATTGCTATCTTGAAAATGGTAGGTCCTACAAGTATGGTAGGAAAAAAGTTGCCTTCTTAGGCAACTTTTCCCAAATTAATAAAATCGCCAACAGTTTCTGAGATATTTGCAGAAAACTGTAAATGATACATTTTATTTTTTTGCTCTATCGCCTCCATTTTCAATGATATCAAAAACTAACAGAAAACTTTTAGCTTCATTTCATCTTTTTCATGATCTGGTTCAATCCATTTTCCAATGCGACGTTCCGTTCATTGAAATCCATCATCAATATATTTTTTTGAAATAC
Organism: Leptinotarsa decemlineata; assembly: GCF_000500325.1. Lineage (NCBI taxonomy): Eukaryota > Metazoa > Arthropoda > Insecta > Coleoptera > Chrysomelidae > Leptinotarsa > Leptinotarsa decemlineata. The sequence continues at coordinate 92,889 of NW_019290408.1, forward strand.
GGACCTGTAGGTATTTTTTTTTATGGTCATTGCAATTACAAATCCATTGATATATTACAACATATCTATTTCTCGATTTTTTTCACGAAAACACATCATCAATGTTCCATCATTTTTATTAAGAGCTCGAATTCCTGAATGTTACTGAAATCTAAAAGTGAACAACGACAACCTAATCATAAATATTTTCAACTTATCGAATATAGTTTACGAAACTATGATTCCTTTGAAAACTGAATGTGGTTAGGTGAGTTCAAAAAAGATTCACAATAATTATTAAGTGCTTTAAAAAATTTAAAAAATTGAGAACAAGGAAGTGTCCCTGAGGAAGATTGCTCATAATTCGGTCATATCCACTATGTCTGTACGGAAAATTTAAAAAAAATCAATTCAAGCCTTATCGAGTCAAGAAAGTCCATCATTTGTGTTTGACGGACTTCTACAGGAGAAAAGTTTTTTGTAGATGGTTCATTAGGGAAATTTCGCCAAAATAATGAAATTTGCAAAAAAAATTGTGATGTAATGAAAGTGGATTCACCGATAACGGATGGTTGAACAGGAATATACATTATCACTGGCGGCAAAAAAATGAATATTTACATAGAGTTACCAATTTGAGAGATATGGTGTTAAAGTATGACTTGGTGTTCTTGATAATAACATTAGTGCCCCCCCCCCGGAGAATTATACTTCGACTTCTCATCAGGGACACTAATCGAGTTTCTAGAAGATTATCCACTCAGCCTTATGAGAATATATGAGTATTTCCAATACGACGGAGCTCCACCACATCGCAGGAGAATGTGCAGAAATTTCCTCAATACAACAATGCCAGGAAGATGAATAGGAAGTAATGGTCCTATTGAATGGCCACCACGTTCACCAGACCTTTCTCTTCTTGATTTTTTGTTGTGGAGCTCCACGAAAAATCAAGGATTCAGAACAAATTTTGAAAATATTGAAGAATTGAAAGATTCAATCAGGAGAGCCTGCATAGCTATTACTCCACAGATGTTAAAAAACTGCCACATGCACACTATTTCTGGAGCGAGTGTTCAAGATATTATGGAAGACAATTTGAGCATTTAATGCGATATCGCGTGAGATAGTAACTCGAAAAATGTAACGTGAGGCATTCCATTACGGTGTTCCTTTTCTTCGATTAATTATTTCATTACATTCTTTTTCGCAACTGTTTTTCTCCAATGTGACGTATTAAGATACTATTAACTATGTGCTTGCAACGATATTGAACAGAGGGAAAGAATCCAATTTTCCTGGTTATTCAGTAAATTTTTCGAATTCCTATTTTTTTATTTCTACGCATTCCAAAAGAATGAGTTCCAAACCTTTCTCTTCCAAATGCAATATTTTATAGTCGTGGATGAACTCATCCCCTCTACCAAAAGATGGTTTGTAAATGTGAAATTGGTCTTCACATTCAAGAAACTACTCCTACGTTCTTAATTATTTGGAAAAAGGTTATTTCAGTTTGTCCAATGTAAAGTTTTGTAAAACAACTACATGTCAACTCATTTAATTCTGTTTCATCCAACACTGAAGTTGTGTATTTTACGGTTTTTAATGAATTGACCTAAATTATTATTTGTTATGTAAGCCACATCCAAGTCTTTCTTTTGTGTTAATGTTGATGTTCTATGATGCTCATTAACATTTTTCGTGGGATAGACTCGGTAAATGGCTTGTTTTTGTAGTTTTTTGGAATGTCAATATTGAGCATCTTGTAACCGTTTTTGACAGCAATTGGGGCCCCATTAACTCACCCTTGTTTTTCCCATTATTACAGGATTCAACAGCTGCATTGGAGTGCCTCCAATGCAGCTGTTGAAGTGGTTTTCATCGCTCCTGTTCCAAACACGCATGTCTTCGCACTCTGATTACTTTGTTAATAACGGTTGTTTTTTCATCTTGAGCTAAAAAATTATAAATGTACATTGTATAGGTATATTATCGTGGGTTTTACCAGTATGGTTTAGAGAAATACATCATGTCCAATCCGTGAGTGCGTCGAGCCAGCGTTAAAATAAGTAATCGTTAATATAAATAACGTTTTCCTGAAGAGCTTTCAAATTTGTTTGACCTTTTTTGGGACTTTGACTTTCCAAATTATAAAAAAATTAAAATTTGTAATAGAAAACATTCACAATTTCTTACAAAAAATTACTTTTGTTCACTACTTTCAAATTATATTGCAGCCTTCCTACATTAACATCGTTTATGTATTTGTCCGGCTATTTGAGTTGGGGTTTGCATACAATCTACAAGCATTTCGCATTAATTATTATCTGTTTTTCAATATGAAACAGATCATAACGAATGGTTCACAAATGCCACTCCTATGCTGAATCAAACAGAGTAGTATATTTGAGGAAATGATCAATTTTGAACGTCCTTTACAGGCGAAATGATCAATTTTGAACGTTCTTAACAGGCGAATACACTCCTATCCGCCATAATTTCGATCCATGTGAATCCACCAAAATATAGAAATACCTTCTCCAAACTATCAACTCGGTTGAAACAAAGAAATTCCTCCACAATAAATGATAATCTCGCTTCATATCGAATAAGCAGAACTCTAGTTGGTTTGAACAATTTGAGAGATACGTGTTTTCGAGCAGTGTTTGTTTGTTCTTTCTGTAATTGTTTATTGACGTCAACCAGGAATGTCTTGATATTTTTTCATAACGAAAAGAAGAGGTTGTATTTTCCAATTTTATTTATGGAGAAATTTGCATGTTATTGCTTTTCAGATTTCCGTTATATTAGATGTTGCTCCTTTATCTGACCCTGGAATGAATTGAACCGGTCACATGAATGATATTAAACATCTAGCGGCAGTGTATATGACAGTGGAAAGAGACAACTACTCTAAGAGTGGGAGTATCGAGGTATAAAATTATCTATCTCTACCAAGTCGTGCCTTATAGAAAATCTCTAAGCAACTAGTTTTTTTTAACTGTAATGCAGTTTGATTCATATTCGGTTTTCATAGGTGTAGTCGACAAATGAAGTTGAATTATCTTACCACTTACCACTTGAACCCTAACATGAATCATTTATACCCAGTAGAATCCTACACATTCGATAATTGTTCTCAAGTATACATCACCAGGAAATTGAGTTCGTGAGAAAGAAAACTTGGGATGTCACATATTCCTATTTCGAGAAGGGGTCATTATAATACTTTTGAGGCGTGAGGTGCCACCTGTGGATAATGCCTCACCCCAATGTTTGTTTAGTGTCATCGACAGCCATCTTGAGTTCTTCCAGGCTGGAGCCTCGCTCCCTTGCCTTTTGAGCTGGTTTTCGTCAGGGTGTCAAATGGGTCATAACTGATAATTGGTGACGGCATGAGTGTCCTCAGACATCAGTACCGCCTTTCGCGGTGTACCCCCACCTGGCTGGGGTGAGATGGATGAAGATATTATTCATCTATTAACGGAGGACATAAGGGCCTCATTCGACAGAGTGTCGGGGCCTTCTATATCGGGAGGGGTCGTCTACAGCATAATCTATAACTTCCCTGACTAATGGATTTTCGTGAGTTTCAGCGCAATCTAAAACTCGCCGATTCCTCGACTGGATGGTCTGCTGAATGGAAGGCAGCTGTAAATCTCTGCGGATGGCTTCATTCTGCACGAACCACGGAGCATTCACAATCATCCGTAGTATTTTATTTTGTAGGATCTCCAAGATGGAGATGTTGGACGGAGCCGCATGTCCCAAGACGCCTAAAGCATACATGATGACAGGCTTGAACATCGTGTTGTAGATCATAACTTTATTTTTCAGGCTCATTTTAGATTTTCTGTTGATTAGAGGGTACAGCTTCACGCTTAAAAAGTGCGGGTTCCAGGTGAGCCTAGGGTCTATAAGAAGACCGAGGTACTTTTCCCGCGCCTGCCAGTCAATCTCCCTTCCAGAGATTCTCACTTTCATAGTCGGAGAAGATATCGTTCTTCCCATGGTTATCGCCATGGGAGTTTTTTCCGGGTTTACTCGGATCTTCCATTCGAGGTACCAGCGCTCGAGGTCGTCCAATTCACGTTACATATAGACGACGCCGAGCTCCCGACCCATGGAACATGAGAGGAGAGCCGTGTCGTTGGCGTAGAGGGACACCTTCACATGCTCGGACTTCGGAAGGTCGCTGGTGTAAAGCAAATATAGCGTGGGAGAGAGCACGGTCCCCTGTTGCACCCCAGGAGGATCTCTTTTTTATCAGACAGAGAGCCCTCTACTCTAACCTGAAATGTTCTGTCTTTCAGGAAGGACCCAATCTACCGGATCAGGCCCCGAGGCAGGTCGAACGCAATTAGTTTGTGTAGACGGCCTTCGTGCCAAACACGGTCGAAGCCTTCGAAATGTCGAATAAGACTACATGGACTTTTCTGTTACGGTTCAACTCCGCGATGGTATTTTCGACCAGTTTCAGAGCCTGTAACTCAGTGGATGTGTATTGTCACTAACGGAACTGTCAAGATAACAGATGCCCACTCATCGTGAAAAGCCTTGTTATGGTAATACGAGACAACAAAGGAGGTGAACATGGCAAACGTTGTTTGAGAATTTGAAGAAATCAACATTTATTTTGTTCCGTTTTTTAATGTTTTTTGCAACGCCAATGTTTATTGAAATAATTGAAAAACGTCACGTAATTGTCAAATAATTAAATTTGGAATTGTACAACATTCACGAAATAAAAACAGTTTTAGAAGATATAAGCAGCCCAGTTTCTTAGTAGAACGTAAGCGGTTCAGACTTTAGCTTTTCAATAACATAATTTGGAAGCAGAGCGTCGCTATCCCAATAAAAAACATAACAAACGTCATGCCAGCAAACGCTTACACTCAAACCATACGCGAAAGAGCTCTATATGACCTAATCTAGAGTATAGTCAGGTATAGGTCACCTACAGATTTTCTCATATGGAAATGTTGCTACGGGCATTAAGGTAAAAATCTAGCACTTATACAATAACCTCGATGTGGTCTAATCAACTAATTTTTTCACTCAACAGATATGAGTTCAGAGACGCACAGTTTGGCCTGCCACGTACAGTACAAATAACACCAAGAGATATACAGGCAATCCTGTCTATGTACAATAGAGAGTTTTGCCTGAGATGCTTTGACCACCAGACAGTTGCTTCGTACATGATCATTTGTAAGACTGTCATTACAAATATTCAATGAATTTTTTTGGAATCAAAGTCCTGATATTTTCTACAGACCCTTCTACATATTCCTGAGCATAATCTGGCTCTGTGTGAAACATCTTCCGAGTAACCGTTCCAGGTGAAAGTTCAGGATATTACATAGATATATCACTCCAACGCTGCGAATGTTGTTGACACACAGATTTCACTTCTTCGTGAAGGAGAGTATCACAGATTCTGCTGGTTTTTAGATATTTGCATTTTCTAGTACCAAATGTGATTATCGTCTAACGTTCTATGGAGGATATTATAGACTCAACTGTTCCTGGTAGTTCACTCTAAAATATTCATGTTACCATATAGTTACCAACATTTTTATTATTATTTTCATTCATTTTATTGAGCTGAAACGAAAACTCATCCATCATAAATTTTCAATATTTAAAGATACCAATTCACGGCAAATCGTAAGATCTTTGTTAATTTTTTATATAACCAAAGTTAACATGCTCTGAAGCTACATCAAAATTGCAGCTTTATATGAATCAAAAACTAATATGTACGGTTTAGGTGTCCCAATCGGTTTTGATTTATGAATATCACCAGAGGATGTTTTTATGTATCCTATCGGGTTGTTTTCAAGCGATTTTTAATTGCTGTTGTCTGTGATACTGGCTGCAATTACGCCCGGCATGATGAATGGTATGCTTTTCAATCTCATTTGGTTGTTTGTTTGGCATTCCGTTCAACAAACCTGTTTAATTTTGATGAACATGGCTGATCAAATAGCGATACCGAAAGAGAAAAAATTAAAATTTGATCGGGATGTGATTTGGATGTGTTCAAAGGCATTGGTTATGTTTATCAATGACAAATACGTCTACAGTTATCTGAATAAAATTCACGTTGAGAATATAAACGAACAAATGATTTGAAATTACTCTTTGAAATATCCCACATATAATAATTATACCTCTGTCAATGGCAAAAGTTTCTCCAAGAAAGTTAATTTTTCGAGAAAAATTCGTAACTTTCACTCCTCAAAATGTTACACATTAGAATTTGGCAAATGCGTACTGCCCAATTACTTCCCTGGCTAACTCCACTACGTGCTTCGAATTGTATCGGACAGACATATGTTTAATGGAGCAAATTCAATTCAAATACAACTTGATATCACCAGTAGTTACTATTTGAATTACACGACTCTACTATTTTGCGTATTTGTCTAATTTACTTCGTTTGTAATCGCTGCGGTGTCTGACGCTAAACTGACTACTGAAACTACAACAATAGGTATCAAGTAATTTGAAGATATTATCACCTATTACGGGGTCAATTCCAATGCTAGTTTACTAGAGTTTCATTGGGAACTTCCATCTACAATGAACCAAAACTAACCTGCTCACTCAGTGGCGTAGGCGTCTGAACTCTAAAGAAAAGGAATGATATATAAAATAAAGGGGCGCCACCCGTTTAATACGGTTTTGTGTTGCCAAGAAACTTACCTAAACGGGAAAAAAATATAATCGACAATTATAAATAACAACCGATCATAAATAATCAACAATTAATGTCCTATGAAAAAATTTGATTTATTTGATATTATTTGTCCAATACAAGTTGATAACTGGTGAATATTTGCATATCGTTCATATATAAATCTCCAAATATAACTATAATTGGCTCACCAAACGAAACTCTTATTATTATAAGAAAATTTGGTCTCATATATTCATGTGATGGTAAAATTTATATAAGTAATGAATAGCCGGCACTGGTATTCTTAGTTATTGCAGTATCGTACCAGCAATCCCAGCGGCAGAAACAGATAAACAATGGAGAAATACTCGCTTACCGGACGTATCCTTTTTGTACCATTGTTAAAAAAAGGCAAAATAGTCCCCACGAATACCGATCCTACGACAAAACTTCGATTCTTAGCTTGGCAGGATTTGAAGCGTCTTTCTGTTCCACACAGGCAGTCTACCTACATATTGTTTCCCAATAAATCTAAAGTGACTTGTAGTGCATTCAAGGAAATGAAAACTGAAAAAATGGGTTTCCAAGAATGATAAGTAGAGTTCAGTGCCTAAATCCTTGAAAAGGATTGGTACCAATTGGAACATCAGACTAATTCCTATTATGATGATTTATATCTGCAATAATCCTCAAATCCTCAAAACCAAGTCGCTGATCTCCAGTATACTAAATTACTGAGTGGATGTCCTATTTTCGCCGTGCACCAAGAATTCCAAAATGCAATGTACTAGTGATCAAAAAATCTATTAAAAAAAACTATATTTTCTCAAAGGATCCGAGGAGACAAGACACAACGCTTGACTGTTTCTCTGTCTTTGTTGAATTCACACCTTTCATTCGAAGGGATAGGCTAGGAATAGCGTGGATAAACCCACGTTTCCATTTCAAAATTCAGCTTGTGTCTGTAGACTCAATACAAACAGAGTAATAGCTTGTTAAAGGTAGATTTGTATTCATCAAACGCCTCAACTGAAAGTTCCAACATGAAGTAATCAAAAAACAATGCATGATTTGGAAAAAAAATCGTGAAATCTTTTCTAAAGTGTTGTAGAAACTTTCATTTTTGTTTCTTGAGAAATTCCCTCACATTAAAACTATGCGAGTTATGACGGAAATAATATTGGTCCCTTATTTTTATCAGCGACGAAAAAATTTAGAAAGCACCCTGTAATTACTACCCCAATTGAAAATAATCGTTTCACTCTACAATACATTTTATTCATGTTCTTGTCATATACTCTAGGAGTTTGGCTACTTCAAATTACTCAGCTTTTAATAAAATTGAACTGGAAGTTAAAAGAGCATTTTTATATTTTCACAAAAAATTGCCATCTTTTCGAAATGAATCATAATCTCCCAGTTGAACGTAAAGTATAACTATAATGTGTATTTATTAAAACTCCAGTCTATAAATTTGAGTTATTCTGAAAGAAATACAGTTTTTTGCTAAATTATACATTTGAGGCATCGAGTATAAACTCGAATTTAATAAATGAAGGTACTCGCTCTTCATTTCAAATTTTGCCAATGAGCCCAAAGTAGATAGCTCTCTCTAGGGCTATGAAACCTAAATTAACAAGACAATAGTCGATGACTGAAAGTTACAGTACTCATAAAAGGGTATTTTGATCCTAAGCTGTTAACAACGGCAGAATCCATCAATATAGTTATTTACATAATATCTAAATTCAGAAGTTTGTTATCAATATTTGTTTATATAATGAACTAGCAACCCGCCCCTGCTTCGTACGGCTACCAGAGCATATATGCCTACATTTTTAATCTCACTGTCAGTACCAGTTACTGGTGCATCAAACTATTCCACAATATTTCTTATTTAACAGTAGTTAATGACAACACTTAGTTAGGTATTAGATAATCGATTGAATTTGGTAAAACAGATTTTGAATAAATAATTAGGTACAAACAATTTTATCTCTGGCAAACAGGTAAAATATTGGCATTCAATATCAAAATTAATGAGATAGATGATCAATTCTGACTAAAACAAGTAGATTACATAATCAATACAAAATTATTTCTAGAAAAAAATCAATATGTGAGTATGTTAATTAATGACATTTCATGAAAACAAGTTTAATAACGGTGAATGAATGACTTCCTGTAAGAAAAAATTATATCTTATTGCAATTTAATAATTTCACCTGATGAATTGAATTTGCATTGTTAGAAAAAGTTTCAAAAATTTCACTGAACATTCACTAAGACGTCCTATAGATATGTCCTATGATTAATGATTTTCGAGAAAAAACTATCTTATCTTTGGTGGTTCATTTGACCTTAGTAGAAATTTGTAATAATTGAAATAAAATGATATATGGTTACTTTATGAGTCGTGAAACCACAGGTTGGATCAATATGTAACTCATTTTTTTTTTTCGTTTCAGTGCCTCCCAGTCTTCAGATTCTTCCTCCAAATGGACAAGTAGTTACAAGAAAAGGAGGTCCAGTATCGTTTGAGTGTAAAACAAATGGAAATCCCACACCTACTGTTCAATGGTCAAAAAAGGTAAGATTTCGTATTCAAACAACTTGGTTGATGTGAGCCTGTTCAGAAAGATTTATTTTGAAAATATAAAAACTCAAATGGTGTTAAATAACAAAAAGCCAAGATATATCTCCTCACAGAGACGTCATATATGAGACTAAATCTATGATTATCAAAGATAAACGAGGCTCCCCAAGGCGGTCCATCGCGAAGCTAAAGCTTCGACATCGATCGGCATATACTGATTATTCAAATATCTCATCCTACCTGAAATGATTCAATTATGGACGGAATAGTCAGTTTCCCACAGATTATTCAGTTTGAAATTCCGCCCAGCACGATTTTGAGACTAATTTCCTGAAAAATTATCACATTTGCAAATGATACCGCCCATTTTGTTCAGTAATTACGTTTGAAAAGTCCAAAAAAGTGTTAAAAAAGTGTGAAAATAGCTACAGACTACCTAATCTACAAAATTATTACAAATAACTTTGAAATAATAAAAGCCCCTAGTTCTTTACAAGTTACCTATCAGATCCACCATCATATGACGAGTCAACTATCATCATCAAGGACAAACTGTAGAAACATCATCAGCGGCCATCATGAATTACATGGGAATTGTCATTGATTATCATTAAAAAATGGATATTTAGGAAACACCTCATTGTGAGATTTTCACTGAAAAGTTTCACAAAAACGCAACACGTGGTTCGATGTGTATCATCGATTCCGTCACATATCTGAAATGGGATCAGCAAATAGATTATCTAATGGAAATTCAGGGCGAATAATTGATAATTTGAAATGCCTAAAATGATATTATGATGTTCCACTGCACGAAACTATCTGTTAGGCAATTGTACAATCCCACACCATATAAGGAATCATTGCTTGAAGGAGTGCATTGGATACACAAATGCCAGATCATCAGAAATAGTAACTCTCTCAAGGCATTTCCATAGTTGCGGATACAGAAATATTAGCCTTCCAAAAAGTTATTGAAGAAATGATTTATATTATTAAAAGTAAAAACCTATGAATACGATAACAGACATCGATGATGTATTACAGATATATTACACAATATTATAATTTCAACTTTCGCATTAATTTCTTTAAATACACCCCACATTTCCTTCACAAAGCCGTTTTCAAAACCGATTTGAATAGAACTAACAAGAAAGTTATACAAGACAAATTGTCTGCACACTTTTCCTTCTACATAGTCAAGATTCGTGTCCCTTGAAGACACGACAATCGCCATTATGATCAAAACGAAACTAAAATTGTCTTATGCAAAATCAGAATCTGAAAATGAGATCAAATTATCATGTATAACCGAAAGAAAAAATACATAAGAAATGCACAAAATAATCTTGTGATCACTTCATAACAAAAAAACATGCTGTAACGAATTAAAGAATTAACTGTCTTAAACAAATTAAAGAATTAACTGTCTTAAACAAATTTATTTTTAACAATATTTCACTATCAAAACTAATTTATATTCAACACTTAGCAACTGACGCTTAATTTATCTTCACTGTTGGAATTCTTTGTTTAACCGCTTGATTCGCTTTCTGAATACAGACTCAATCTCTGGACGGGAAGCAGGGCTTATATATCGGTAACGATCTCTAGATTTATCTAGTGGTCTCTGTACTCGCCTAGTATTTTCCCGGCAGACTGCTTCTTTCGTGGTGATGTTTACTCGCTGGCTGAGATATCGGTCAAGGCCGGCTTCAGATTCCTTACAATGTATTCAATTTTAGTCACAATGTGTCTGCCTAGGAACGTAACCTGTATGTTAACAACTGTTTCTATATGATACTTCCACGGCGAGGACAAAACATTTTTATACACTTTCATACGATTTTGTAGGTACACAACTTCCTACAAAGTCATAGGTTTACATGAGAGGCAAAGATAAATTGTTTTCACCTGAACTTGAGCATACCATATGCACCTCTCCGAAATAGTTTTAACATTCTGACTCCCAACTCAAAGAATTTGTTCCTGTAGTTGTTTTCAGACTTTGTCTGCAGGTGGCGCAGTAGTAAATCGTACTGAATCAGATAGGACTTATGACCAGTTGAAATTAAATTTGTTTGTTCTGGATATTCAAACGGTTCCCTCCGTCTGAAGTAACCCTTCCGGTACTGAACAGGAGCTAGTACTCTGAAATCTATCTATCGGGAGTCGTACGGACGAAAATAATTGATTTCAGCTTTTCATATATATAGGAAGTTGATTGTGATGAACCTTCAGTTGCACAGGTGCCTGATGGTTTTACTCCAGCTCTCTGCGCGACATTAGCGCTGGGTTAGTTGTTTTTCCGTCGGGTATCTGCCACACGTACCTATATATACAAAATCTCAGGTTCACATGAGAGGCAAGGGTTAAGGTGTTTTCACCTAAACTTGAGCATGTCATATGCACATCTTCGGAAAATATTCATTTATTTTCAAGTTTCAGTCTCAAGTTCTATTCATATATATATATTCTCCTCAGAAATAATTACCTACCAAGCAGCATTGTCTAATAGGAAACGGATAGGAAACGGCTACTAAGAAGACAATAATAAGGCAAGCGAGGAGTATCACAGAAAATGTTTGCTTATTTCAAGAGCCTCCACGTATAGTAGATAACCTATCAACATTTGATCTGGTGGAATTCGTCTGGAAAGATATTTATCTCAACATCAACGAAGATTTCTCTATTCCATAAAATCATCTACCGATGATATGCTTGAATTCTTGCTATAAGTTGTTTACCGGCATCTTATATGCACGAATAGTTTTTTCTGTTGATCCACTATTTTATCGGACATATGAGCAAAGTGGGTCAAAGAGAGTTGTGACTGTTTGCAAGAAGAACCTGCTCATCGATGGATGTATAACGCAGTACTCATTGCAGTATAAGCGTAGTTTCTCTATGGCCTGGATCAAACATTGCAACGCATTTGATACAACATGAGCTAGCTCATCGTGAACTCGCCCAGATACCTTTCGGTACCTGACCGAATAGTGAGATGTCTTGAGCAACTATTACAGACTCACTTCACTATAAGAGCTAGTCAAACTAGAGGCAAATGGAGTGGTTCACTTTTATCTTTTGGTTATTTATATATTTGTTGTTTTGTTTAAATACCTCCTTTTTTTAAGGATGGACTGTTACCTTCAGGCCATCAAGTTGAAACTGGTTATCTTTTGAATTTAAACGAAGTTCAAAGACAAGATGGTGGCATTTACCAGTGCACTGCTTCAAACGGAATTGGCCAGCCTGTCACTGGTGAGATGAAGCTTCATGTTCTATGTTAGTATCCGCGACAAAACCTGTGAACGTGTATGTGTAACTCACTGTTTTCCAGATCCTCCTGAAGTTAGCGTTATAAGGTCGTGGGTAAATTCAGGAGAAGGCCTAGAAGCTAAGCTGGACTGCGTAGTTCATGCGGATCCCCCCGCTGAGGTGAGCAAACAAATGTTACCTTACAGGATCAATAACCACAGTGACAATGTATGTTATATCCCAAGTTTTCCGAGCCTCCAGATGCACGTTATGTCAATTAAACGGATATTTTGTCAATGAATAGTGTAATGAATAGTGACTCATCAAAAACGAACCGCAAGATCAAAACTGTACTTTATACAAAAATGCTAAAACATTTTGAGTTTGTTTGTAGCGAATACAAGTTTTGAACCAAAAACTTTCGCAAAACCTTCAACCTCAAAGTGAGGTTATCATCCTCAATTTTTTTTAATAAAGATTGAAATCATTTTCACTTTCGATGCCAACGTTCATTGAGAACTAAAGTCGCTGGGTTTCAAAATTTAACAGCATAACCCCAACATGTTAGTCAATTTTATTACGTACTAGACAGATCAGCAGCGTGGAACTATTCAGATTTACTTGCTAGTATTTAATGTTTTATATTACAAGCAACGTTGATTTTGCTTGGCTTGAGCGAAAGATTTTTTTATTAACTTCCTGAATCAAAATATTGAGTAATGTTAACATTACTCTAAATTGTGCGTCAGTCTTATTGATACGCTGTCAATGGTATTCGTTACAATTTATTAAATTTTTGTCACAATGTGTCTGCCTAGGAACGTAACCTCTATGTTAACAACAGTTTCTATATGATCCTTCCTCGGCAAGGACAAAACATTTCTATACACTTTTATACGATTTTGTAGGTAAACACGTACACACGAAATATTTTTAACATTCTTCAGACTTTGTCTGCAGGTGGCACAGACACCTCTCGGCACTGAACCCTCCCGGCACTGAACAGAAGCTAGTACTCTGAAATCTATCTATCGGGGGTCGTACGGACGAAAAGAATTAATTTCAGCTTTTCATATATAGGAAGTTAATTGTGATGAACCTTCAGTTAACAGGTGCCTGATGGTTTTACTCCGGAAAATATTCATTTATTATTTAATAATAAAATATAAATAACTTACTGATGACCTGATAGTGTGTAGTAGTGTTATTTTGTTTTCTGTGTAGGGGGCTGCAAAAGACTTTCACTTTCTAAATTATCACTGTCAGACATATTTTATTTTCAATGATCTAAAAAATTATTTATTTACTATAACACAGGTTATGTATACTTCCACTTCCTCGACGGTATGATATCCAACCCTTGAATCTCAAGTGGGATCAGGTGCATTAGCATCATTTAAAACGCCATCAGCTTCTCTTTCCAATTTTTTTGAAAAAACTTCATTCGAATATCTGGCAATGAACTAACGTTCCAATTTTACTTCAAGAATTTCTTCACTGGCCAATTACAATTTAGTATTATCTACTCTGGAGTTTGATGCTGGTAATAAAAAACCAAACGCAGTTTCTATCGATCCTTCTTCAAAGGTATCCAGAATTCCATTCAGCTGGCATGAGTATCAAAGAATTTTGTAATCCCATGAATTTGTGCACCAATTGAATCAAGACGTTGAAATTTTGCAAGTGAATGAGTGAACGGATATTAAATAATACTAATTGATTGTTGTACATTCATTTCTCAGATGAGTGTTCGTTTCATGTCATCGTTTTATGCCATCCGAAGTTGAATGCATGAGCTAGAATTTATAGCATACGAGAGGAAAATATACGTGTGATTGTTAGAAGACACTGTGGATCCGGCATAACATACATTCTCTAATCTAATAACCACTCCAATGCAAATTAATTACATTTCAATAAGATGGGTTACCTCCTCATTTTCTTGGTGTTCAGGAGTATTCGAATGAACCCTTTTCCAGTAGATGGATCGGCCAAAGAGGATCAGTGGAGTGGCCCACAATATCACCAGATTTGAATCTGCTTTTTTGTAGGATCACCTAGAAACAACAATCTATGAAACTAAACCAATGTCAGTTATTGAGAACTGATGCAATATCACACCTAAAATGCTTCAAAATACCCGTAAGCGCTTTGAACAAAACCTTCATCAGTATATGGAAGCAGCAGGCCAACATTTTGAACACATGTTGAAGTAAAACTTCAGTAAGTGTTGTACTGAGGGAGTNAGGAATTTCAAATCATTTAATATATTAGACAATGGAAGTCCGAACTAGTGAAATTTATACTCTGAATGTCGATTGAAATATGCGTCAAAATTATAAACGGAATATAAAATTAGAACTATTTCAATAAGAGTTATACTAGAAAACTTGTAACGATATATTGATACATTTAATGTATAATTTGAAATATTCTCTCTGTGTGACGGCTGTCACGATAAAACTCTATGAAGTATTCCCAATTATTTCCCAGAAAGAATGTGTAAGAAAAATATAGTTTTCTAATTCTTCTGTCAAAATTTTTTTCTAGAATTGAAAGCATGATTTGAAAATATCGTTTTGTAGAATATTAACTTGAATTGTAATCATCTATAGATTCAATCAACTTCTAATTGAGATTTTGCGATCATAATTTCTGTCTAAGCTAGTACGATTCAGAATATTATTAAAAGCAGAAACTTCCACTACTCAATCCAATTATTTCAATAAATTTTTGTCTCTGAACTTCCAAAGAAAAATATTTGGAAAACACGGATAGTAATTATAATTTTCAGAAAGTTTTTGGCTTTCTACTACTCCATTTTGATACAAAAAAAGAAGAATGAGGGAGTCTACCAAAGAAAAGAAGGAAGTCACTCTATACATGGATGTGTAGATCATGCAAAGAAGTAACTTTCAGACACTCCTAAAAAATATAACCCCTTCAATTCATATAATTTTCATTTTTGCTTTATTTTTTCTCACTTAAAAAGGTAATGTTTTTGTGTCCATCATCAGTCCATTGTTCAGAAATTCTCGAGTTTTGTATTTGAAACTGTTCTCATCTCGAAACTGTTACATATGTAAATATTTCTCGACACAAACCCATTGCAATCCACAGAGCTCAGTTAATGTTCTGAAATTTCCTGATATTCCAATTAGTATAAAAGAGATATAGACAGTAACTGATATTGCTCAGAAAATGGAAGAGTAATGCAATTAAAAGCTTGGAGATTAAACGTTAAAGAAGATTGGAGATGTAATTGCTCTGAAATGTTGGAAGGTTCAAGATATGCGCTCGAAGTCTTAATGCCAAATTGCAATTTCCATTTCATTTCGGGTATATCATAATTATTTCCTACAAAATGACAGGAGAAGATATTCGGTGAAATGAGAGAGATTGCATGGTTTTCACGATGTCTGGATCTAGTGAAGATTATTTTAAACTTCTTTTCATTGAATTATACTGAGCGTGATTATAATTGAATGGCCCTGATGTCAATCGGGCTAAAATTTGAGTTGTGGTTTTTAACTCGCTTCTCGTTCATTATGAATATCTATGGAAAATGAAATCATTTTGTCCTGTGAAAATCTAAGCACGTAAATAGAATGAAAATAGCTTGAAATGATAATTAATGAAATAATGTAAAATATTCTACTAAATTGAATGATCCAATTATTTTTTTGATATCTGTTTTTTATTATCTCTGAGAAAACGATATTCATGAGGAATTTTTGTTTCATCTTTACCATTTATCTGAAAAAAAAATGTATTGAGGAATCGGAAAAAATAATGTCGATACCCACATATCAAAATACAAATTTGTTGTTATGCTATGTCGAAACTTCAGGTATAATTTAAGTATGCTGTAGTCTTCTATGCTTGTTTGCTTGCAATAGGTTGAGTTGTCACACCCTATAATGATTTAATTCAGTTGGTTGAGTGGAAAAAAGCGCTTGCCCCACCCCTCTTCGGGTGCCAACCGCTGCTAACTCTTCCTTTTGGTAGGTCATTTTCTTTAGCGTTTTTTAAATTTTGTTTGAATCTATTATTTTTTTACCGAAGTATGCGCTGGTCAGGCCATATCTCCCGAAGCCCCGATACATTGGGGAGGGCGCGCCAGCATTATCAACCAACGACCACTCCCCACACCGTGGAGTAAGTCCGAGAATCATGTGCCCAGAGCAAGCGCAGTTATCCAAGAATGAGAGCCTTCTGCATCTGTTCGACTAAGATTTCTGTCTCAGTGCGGCAGGCCGGTATGATTTTAAGATTCGAGGACTCCAATAATCAGAACAACCATCTTGACAGAGTGGTCTGGATAAAGTCTGCGGAGTTCGAAGAGAAAATCTCGATATTTTATCCGTTTTTCCTCCTCTTTTCGGACGATATTCGTCTCGTCAGGAGATGAAAACTCCACGACAAATATCGTTTTGCTCTGGTGGTCGAGAAGGACTACATCAGGCTTATTAGCTTGTATGAGCTTGAGGGCGGGGAACGAATAGTTCCAATAAATTCGGTACTTCTCGTTCCTCACAACGGTTTCAATATCTCCCGGAGCGTAGGGTAATACCGGTGTCCCGTCAATACAGTAAGAGTGTCGTAGATGGTAATATAGCACTCTTAGAGCCGCATTATGTCGATGGATATAGGCCGAGACCGCATATGCTGGACATGATAGCAAGTGCATTAGGGTCTCGGACGCCTCGCGGCAGGTCCTGCACCTTGTGTCAGGAACCTCTATACCCATCACGCGACTACCATAGACTAAGGTGTTGAAGACACCATTCTGGCAAGCCATGATGAACCCTTAGTTTCCGACTTCAGGCAACTCGACCTGAGGAAAGCAAAAGTCAGGCGCTTTGATAAGCCAAGGTCTCCAATGTTATCGAAGAAGCGCAAACTATATGCCCAGGCAGGAAAACACGATTGCACAGAAAATATTGGCGACACAGTCTTAAGAATCTTCCTCCCACTATTTGACTCCATACCAAAAAGTCTAAATTCACTGAGTAGTGTTGGAGGGACACCTTGGTGATACGCCTTTGGTTTGTTTGAATATTGAAGGTTATGTTTCATGGTGAATTTAATTAGTTCGGACTTCCATTGTCTAATATGATGTAAAATGAATTAAAATCTCTGAAAGAATCAATAAAATTGAAATGAATAGCTGAATTGACGTGTCTTTCACGCCAGATGAAGCCATTGTATGGCAAAACACGTGTTGCGTTTTTGTAAAACAATTTAGTGAAAATCTCACAATAAAGTGTTTTTGGAATACGAACTAATTTCAGATTTGTTTCTTAAGAAAGCTGGAACTTGAACTTGTATAGGGATTTCAGTTCAAAAAAGCAAGTTTTGTAAATGTGTTTAACGTGCTCGTTGAACGAGAGAGTGTTATCCATATATACACCTAAATTTTTTGCTGAATTCACCCAATCAATCGGTTGATTGTCAAGAAAAAGATGGAAATTTCTTTCAACTTCATTTCTTTGTAGAACACATACCAAACATAGGGCTACTGTTTCATTTGGATTTATTCAAAGGCCATGATTTTTGGAAAATAGAAGTGTATTTTCTAAATCTAAGTTCATCCTGGTGATAGCACGTTAAATATTATAAATGTACGTCGCACTGGGATAACGTGGCAGGAAAGTCAAAAATGAAAAGAGAGAACATCAATGGACCTAGAATGCTACCTTGTGGTTCACCAGAAGAAGTTTCCTGAAGCGATAAGCGTAATTAATCATTACCCAGTACAAACCGTTGAGCCCTTCCTATGAGATAGCGTATCACCCAATCTAAAGACTCTATAACACTAAGTTCTTTTTGTTGCTTTACGGGTTTCAGTAAAACGCTGTTAATAAAATATTGATTTCTGGGTTATTGAAAGCAAGATGAAGAACACAATACTTTTACTCATTCAGACATAAATCGGCGTAATCGGAAACGTCATTGCTATTTTTGCTATTTATAACTGATGAACGTATGGAACACGTTTTTATTCATCGCATTGCAATACAGTATTCATTCTGAGAGCCCATAGTAAGCGCACTCTAGAACCGAAGAAAAGCCGAGACAGTTTTAAAAATTGAACGAACCAAAAAATAGCAAGATTCATTAGATTTCTTCCTAATACTGGATACGAGGCAGATTTTAGCCACCGAAACGTTACGTTGAATAAGTATCTGTTTAATTTCTGAACTCTTTTTTTGATAGGTTGAATTATTGGATACGATTACTGATGAATAGAGTAGTTTTCTGTGAGAAATACTTTGAATTCACACAGTAGGTAATAAAGTTCTCCACTACAATTTTTATATTTTTTCATATTCTGGATGGTGAAAAAACTCAATGAAAGGTACATCATCTATTGTTCTACCCACGGGTTCTGAAATGGTACACTTCAGATGTTATGCATCCCTCCAAAAACATCTGGAGGCGTCATATCAGGTAATCTAGCGGGCTTTTCGAAGGGATCACGTTTGTCTAAAGACCGGATTGGATAATTGTCCAGATACTCTCAAACTAGCCTTCGTAATGACACGATAACTCAACTGGCTGAATCATAGCATCGGTTGAAAACTCATTTGGTTTTGTCCATTAGTAAAACCGGTACATAAGTAGAAGTGGTACCTCAGAATGGCCCAGTAGATCCCCTGCTATGATGCCTCTAGATATTTTTGAGGGAATACATGACATTTAGAGTTCACGACATACAATCCTAGTTCATTTCAAAACTCGAAGATAGAAAAAGAGTTGCTTTCAACGAAATTACCCAGGGAAGACTTAATATTGTGAGAAAAAAAATTGTGAATAGACTTCATTATTATGAAGTCGATGGTAAACATTCAAAACATTTATTGGAATAAATTAGAGTGAATTTTGGATACATTACTCTACCCGTTAGTTCAAGCAAGAAGAACTCAAATGTAATGAAAATAAAATGATATGGGGGAAATCTTAATTCCACATGCCCTATTTCAGTAGCTGATTTATCACAAATGTTACATTTCACATTGCTGTTTTTTCTTGTAAAATAGACCATTGGCCAACGAGAAGTTGTACATCTTCGTTTTCGTGATTGAAACACTAGGAACTCATGACGATTGTCGACTATGGTAAGAAGCATTATCCATAACTAGCACACTTTTGATATATTTGGTATCAGTTATCTGGTGCACCACATTATGTCATCAGGCTATAGGTAATTGTATTATCTATAAACATTCCGTTTGCAATATTTTTCAGTTGTGAACATCATTCAAAATCCAAAATTATATGTACAAATTTCTTCCTGATTTCTTCACTCAGGTTTGAATCATTAGTTCAGTGTACTTTGACAACTCTTTCCCTTTCTGCTTGATTTATCATATAGAATATATCCGAAAACGATTTACCTACTTGGTGGTTTTATCCTACGTACCTGGCAATCTTGTTCCTCTTTCTGTAAAATTGGAATGAACGTTTTCGTTTAGCACCTCTGCAGTTGGAATCTCAATGAATAATATTTCTATATATCGTTTCAGGTAACCTGGTTCCAAGATTCTTTCGTGCTGCTACCAACAGACAGACGCCTCATGACCAAAGTTGGAAACACCCACACGCTGACAATTAGGAACGTTCAAGTATCGGATTTTGGAAACTACAGCTGTTCGGTGTCTAACTCCATAGGAAGGGATAAGCGGTACATAGAGTTATCCGGAAAGCCTGGACCAGCTAAAATAATAAGTGGGCAGTATTCAAACCCTCACGAGTACGACCTCAAATGGGTTGTTCAATCGGTGTTTCCTATAGTCGAGGTGCGACTGTTGTACAGAAAAATTATGGTTAGTATTTGCTAAATCTAGTTAATTGAAGGGTCTATCTCGACAATTAAAAAATGTAGGGTTCACTCGGAAGACTGGAGTATTACTCCTATTCATAATATCCATTATGAAACGATTGTCTTTTATGTTCTTGTAAACGTTCTATAGGTGGCTCTATTGAAACGTGTAAGTGAGTGAAAAAAAACAATTTTGCGAAAAAATGATAATCATTCGTGACAGTATTGATTGTTTTTTCATCTTGGGTAAGGCATAATTTAGTTTTCGAAGCACTTCCAAAAACATACCGCTTTTATTTTCGTCTTCACTGAAAGACATATCGCTACCATTAGTAGGGTGCTAATGCCGCTTCCTATCCTCCACCACTGTCCCCCTATTGCCAACCACAATAGGGTCAAGGTGGAAACGGAGTTTCCACCCTCCGCCTATAACTTGACCTTGAGCTTCATGCGACGTCACATGCCCATGAGTTACGTCAAGGTCGTGAAACCCTGAAACCCTGCGATTTCACACCGTTCTACCATTCGTCCAGTGGCTGTAATTTTACACTCATATGCCTCGAAGAGCAGACGGTCGCATCGAAGCATTCAGTCTCAACAAGGATCCCACGAACGTACTTGCAGATAAAGGCCGTGCTTTTCCGACAATGTAGCGTACTCGATTTAGTGTCGGAACATTCCACGCTAAACCTTCATTGAGAGAGGTTGCCGATAGCAATTGGTTATACAAATGCTCTGGTATTCATGTGTCCCCTGAAGGTCTTTCAAATATTATTGTGACTTCATAATGGTGGAATGAAGGTCCAAAACTGGGTGCCCACGAATACAAGGCATTTTCGATAGCTTGTTTGGAGTTAGACGGTGTTGCGAGTTAATAGATAAAACTTCCAAATTTGGATGGAAACCATTGAAATATGAGTAGGGTATAGACCTATAAGGCGAGACATAATTGTGAGAAAAAATTAGCTATTGAATTTCAACAGATCTTAACAGTTCGAAAGAAAAAACAGTACCAAACAACTCTCACAGAATGACAAACAAATTATATCAGAGAGTGAGAAAACCAGCATTGATACTATCCCATGACGATAATGAGTATATCAGAAAAATACTTCGAAAATTGGAGAAATAATTTTTGTAGTAACAGATATATTTAAAATAAGGAAAACAGTTAGACAAATTATCTTATGTAATGGATGATATTCTGAAAAAGGAAAAGATCCAAATATATCAATAGGCTTATTTTATTTACGTGAAGTTGTCCAGGGTATATAATATAAACATAATGGAGATCAATAAAATGAAAGAAGATATGATGTCAAGATAATATGAACACCCTTGAAATGATATTCCGATGAACCGCAATAGAAATTTCAAACGATTTTTTTCTGGAGTAATAACACTGATATTTGCATATTGAGAAAAACATTGTGATCCGTCACGGGACGCCTGGTAGCTGTGAAACATCCAAATTATTTTGTACGAGTAATATGCATATAGAAACAGATTACGACAGTAACTAATATGGCATAGTGTAAAAATGAAATATTATGGATTTTTCCAAAAAATGATGATTGTTTATTCAATGATCATTTATTTTCATTAAATACAAAAATGAAAAATTCAAATATTCATTTCAAATTATGACTACCCAATTCTTCCAATCAGTGACTTCATTAATAGTTATATTCGATATTGCCTCTGACGGTATTACTGTGAAAATTGGTCGATGATAACTGAAGCATGTTACGAAAGTACTGGATATAATATTATCAACATATCTAATAAATACAGCAACTATTGTTGTTTCATATCGGGTAGCAGGTTCTCTTGGATTGTTGTTGATTTGCTATTGAAATTCTTCTTAGAGAAACGTAGTCGATGACATTGATCCATGTTTTGCGAATATTACATTGAAATACCCAGCTAAAATGAATGGTAGTTTTTCATTGGTTTCAAAAGTTATTGAACTTCTGTGGCCGTACGGAAATAATATCTCATGTAGTTATCTTAGCGGGTTATTGAAATATATTACTAAAGATCTCAAATTAATCAAAAATATCAATAAAACTGTTTTCAATATAAGTTCCACCATCATCGCAAAATAAATCAACAAATTAATTTTTTATGTTGCCATTGAAAACTGATAACGAAAACATTCGTGTGTTACTTGCTATTTAAAACCAAACGCAGTTTCTATCGATCCTTCTTCAAAGGTATCCAGAATTCCATTTATCTGGCATGAGTATCAAATAATTTTGTAATCCCATGAATTTGTGCACCAATTGAATCAAGACGTTGAAATTTTGCAAGTGAATGAGTGAACGGATATTAAATAATACTAATTGATTGTTGTACATTCATTTCTCAGATGAGTGTTCGTTTCATGTCATCGTTTTATGCCATCCGAAGTTAAATGCATGAGCTAGAATTTATAGCATACGAGAGGAAAATATACGTGTGATTGTTAGAAGACACTGTCGATCCGGCATAACATACATTCTCTAATCAAATAACCACTCCAATGCAAATTAATTAACATTTCAACAAGAAAGGGTTACCTCCTCATTTTCTTGGTGTTCAGGAGTATTCGAATGAACCCTTTTCCAGTAGATGGATCGGCCAAAGAGGATCAGTGGAGTGGCCCACAATATCACCAGATTTGAATCTGCTTTTTTGTAGGATCACCTAGAAACAACAATCTATGAAACTAAACCAATGTCAGTTATTGAGAACTGATGCAATATCACACCTAAAATGCTTCAAAATACCCGTAAGCGCTTTGAACAAAACCTTCATCAGTATATGGAAGCAGCAGGCCAACATTTTGAACACATGTTGAAGTAAAACTTCAGTAAGTGTTGTACTGAGGGAGTTTCAGATCTTTTTATCCCTTCTTTGTGAGGTCAAAAACTTGATGGAAGCTAAACTTTCTTCGCGTCAACTGATTTTTAATCTCAAAACATTTTTGCCAATGTTGATTGCATCGAATACCAAAAAGTGGAAAATATTAACTTATAATTAATTTCAAAACGCATTATTTTCTCGATGTCGATTGCTTCGGATTCCAAGAAGTAGATAGTGATTGATAAAGAAATTGATAATATTTTAAATGAGGCATCGCCTAACCCCTGATACGTTTTGTGATTTGAGGGTTGGATGAATGTAAAAAGATTGATAATACGTAAAAAAATGACGGATCCGAGCGATTTTTTTACGAAATGCTCTTTATAAGAAATTAAACGTTAAAGGATTTGAAACTTTATATCTTCTATTAATTATCTGCGAGCGCTTTCGACAGTTGGTAGTACTGTCATCATCTGGCACTAGAAAAATATCAATAAATTAGAAAATTTGAAATCAAAAAAATTTAATTCAATAAAAATCAAAGATAATTAGATGAAAAACTTATCAAATTCGGAAATACCAGATGACGTTTTCTCTCTATTAGCATTGGGATCAAAATTCAGTATATAACCTAACACAAATGATATTTCTATACCAAAATTATTATCTGATGTATAAGCATTGATATGTGATACAACCAATAGAAATAATAATCTATTTAGAGCTCAAATCACAAATTTAATAACCAACCATTTTCAAAATAACAAAAATAATCATAATTTTTTAGACAAAATATTCAATAAAACCAAACAATTTTTCAAAAATCATCCTCAACTCATCATAACTAAATCTGACAAAGGAAATGTTACTGTAATGGTAATACATACAAAATTTTACATAGAGATCCAACTTCAACTACCCAATAAAAATCTAATAAACTCATCTGTAACTTGAAGTCATTGAAAATGTTGAATGAAGAAGAGGCAAAGTCATTCAATATAAACAATTCACAATGCACAAAATATTATGGTCTTCCTAAAATTCACAAACCAACTATTTCTCTTGAACCCATAATATCATCTCTCAATGCACCCAGTAGTAAAATAACTAAAATGATTACAGATATT
>NW_019290408.1:117365-136210 GCF_000500325.1 Leptinotarsa decemlineata
ATTGCTGCCGAGACGTGGTACCTGAGAATGTTTCAGATATATTCTGAGACTTCTTTGGCTACCAGGATAGTTATATTATCTGAAGCATGAATAAGTTCATCCAAATTCCGAAGGCATTGTTTGTTTTGTTTGATAACTGTGTAGTAGTTACATTAGTAGTTACAAGTTACATTAATAACTTTAACATTAGTAGAATTCCATCGCAAACAATTTATGATCGCGATGAAATTCTAGTATTTTCGCATTGCTTCTCAGAAACAGTTCGATGCGGACTCGTGCCACCTCATCAGTATCGCCATGAACTCAATAATATATTAAACGAAATTGAGGTTTTTGAAATAATGAGACAAGATAATGTTTTCTTGAATTCAATCATTCTTAGCCAAATGATGATTTTTTTTTGGTTTACTATTTATTCTGGGGAAAACTGATATTTCTCAGTGAATTTTCAGAACGAACTTCTTGGTAATGCTCACTTTTTGGCCATATTATATTTCAACGTGGTCTTAATTTACCTGTTTTATTAAAACGCAATGAAAAATAATCATCATCCTGAGAGAATGTTCAAATTTTTCATTAGGGTGACAGCTTGTAGCACTTTGATATTCATTTCCTTGTGGAATTTTCCTTGGCAATAATCAAACCATAATTATTTTTTTTTTCAGTCCAACTCCACCTATCATTATCCAGGCCATTGGCACGATCTTCTGGTGAAACCAACTCAAAGCTACAACGCTGCTACGAGTGAGAGGACCCAAAAATACCGTATTACCAACCTTCAACCAGATTCTGTATATGAATGTCTTATCCAAACCAAGAATCAACATGGCTACGGAGAGCTTTCGGACTTGCATCAGTGGTTCACCTCCCCCAGGGGTCGGTACATTATGCAGAATAGTAGTGAAAGACTCAGTGGAGCAGCGTGGCGTCTTATATTTCTAATGAACGTTTTGATTTTATGGAGGGTGCATATAGGAGCGTTGGGTTAGATATTTTCTCGTATTTTATACCCAGCCTGTGGGTTTTTGCTGCACTGTTATGTACATACTAGTAGCAAAGATACTAGGTGGCCAATTTGGAATGTTTCATCGTTTCAATGTTTTAGATTGTCCTGTTCATCTTCAATATAAATATTACGGTAGATCGATTTGGTACGTGTAATAAAGCGGTTACCTTCGAATTTTTGAATATTACCGTTCTCATTGCCTCTGCTGTGATCATAAATTCTAACCATCATTACAATTAGCAAACACGAAAGGATTATTTGAAAACTCATGCAGAGAAACTGAGATATGTTCAGAAGCTGAAATGCAGAGGAACTCAATCCAATCCTAAGCAAAATATTCCTAGTACCATTCATCAAGAGGTGCAAATACAGTTACAGGTCTATTGGATTGGTTTTCAGCAAAATTTTCAGCTATAATATCCCAAGGACATTGATAACTAACGAAATAATTTTATCACAGTTTTCGAAAGCACGTTATTTGGTAACATCCCTNGCTGCACTGTTATGTACATACTAGTAGCAAAGATACTAGGTGGCCAATTTGGAATGTTTCATCGTTTCAATGTTTTAGATTGTCCTGTTCATCTTCAATATAAATATGACGGTGGATCGATTTGGTACGTGTAATAAAGCGATTACAATTAGTAAACACGAAAGGATTATTCGAAAACTCATGCAGAGAAACTGAGATATGTTCAGAAGCTGAAATGCAGAGGAACTCAATCCAATCCTAAGCAAAATATTCCATTCACCAAGAGGTGCAAATACAGTTACAGGTCTATTGGATTGGTTTTCAGCAAAATTTTCAAAGAAAACAAATGTTCAAAACCATTTTCTCTGATATGTGGTGACAAAAATCACTAAAACCATTGAAGCAAACCAAATTTCAAGTGGAGTGGTGCGCTGGTTTGAAATGAAAACCGCAATTTTCAAGTGCTCTACTGCAACTAGATATACTGATGAATGCTTCAGCAAAAATTATTCACTTGTGCAGTTCCAATTGGTTATAAATAATCCCCAAACATGCGCATTTTATTTGCTGCATCTTAGTAAAAATTTACAAATAAATACAGAGGGATCACTAATGAATATAGAAGTTGTCATGGAATCAATAGGTTTGAGATTTATGCTATACTTACCATTTTTGAAGGAGATCTGCGTAATGCAGTAACTTCGAGCAGTTGGAAGTCCGTCGAAGGAGACATCCGCCCCACAAGAATCTATTACTGTTGAAGTTCAAGCTTCATCATCAGGATCGCGTCAAACTGTAAAATATAGAGGGTTTTGAGTAAATTATGACGAAACTGGGTCATTAACGATCTAGTTTGCTTTTTGTTAAGATAAGTCAATAAGGGCATCAGGCCTATTGCAGTGATATTAAATTAGTTTCTTCATGTCTCCTTTTACTTCGTTTTTATTATACCCATAATTTTAAAGTATGTTTTCTATTCAAAACAATTAATGACATATACTTTTATATGATCCTCACTTCCTTCATTTTTTTCATTTCCTATACTCTGGTCGGTTTCGATTACAGATAAACCCAGGATACTTCAAATCAAGTTTTTTCTCAAGGTATATCGATGGATCGTATTTATCGTAACGTCATTAAATATGATGGACCATGATTAAATGCATCTCTAAGAACACATGATTGGACAAAGAAATTGAATACCGAAGCTTTGATATTTTGTGAAATTGTGTACTTCTAACGCCTGTTGCGGAATGGGAGTTTTTTTTTGTTTCGCTTTGTATAGTTGAATGAATAACTTTTTTATTTTTCAAAATACGAAAATTGAAAGCGTTCTAAAACATGTGGCCAAAACAAGAAATGGCAGTTATTTCCACCTAATAAATCGCCTGTTGCGGAATGGGAGTTTTTTTTTGTTTCGCTTTGTATAGTTGAATGAATAACTTGTTTATTTTTCAAAATACGAAAATTACGAAAATACGAAAGCGTTCTAAAACATGTGGCCAAAACAAGAAATGACAGTTATTTTCACCTAATAAAAATTACAATTAGGATTTCGAAAGCACTATGTAAACAAATCAGTGCATCAGAGGAGATTTCGAAAATTTTTCAGGATGACACAGCATTTTCCAGTTCTGGATGATACTGGATTATATAAACATTTTTCTCACGTATCTTCAATGAATTCAATGTTTTCTCAAGTTGAATTTTAAGAGAAAAATATTTCAGAAAGTTGCGAATAATAACCGAAATATGGAGTGAATTATTTAATATTCAAACGAGTGTATTTACGATAAGTTTACTCGCAAAGCACCAAAAAGTGTATTTTTACTGATCTGAAACATATATTTCAAAAAAGTTAGAGGTGGTTAGAAAAAAAGAATCGTTGTAGGTAACCCAAAGCTGATATATTCATCTGATGAAGCATCAACTGTCGACATGCAGAAGTCCAACAACGCAAATTTGTTCTAATTTATCAACTCCCCAGGATATTTCAATGATGAGGATAGAATGGTCGAATTGTGAGATCTCAAACAGATGTTAATCTCAACTGAATTGGAGCTGCAGAACAATACTCACAAACTAGCAGAGATAAAAAGTAAACTAGAATGTTACAGATCTGGTTGTGATTCGGAATCATCATATGGTAAATCTGATAGAAAGCCTAATTGACGAATATTTGTCATTATTCTATGTTATCATTATTAAATGTGATTCTGGGTAGAATTTCTAATCTCGAATTTTACAAAAAATATAGTACATACTAAATAATAAGAAACCTTCAACGTGAACTTCATTTTTTCAAATGTATTCAAAACTTTTTTTGAAACCAGAACTACGTGTTATTATAGTACTTTTTGTGGAAGAATCATTACCAGGCAGTCAAGACTATGAAAGAGAGGAACATTCTGAATTGAGCCCGTATAAATTAGAGTATACATCATGAAAACAGTGATATCGGAACTCAATCCAATCCTAAGCAAAATATTCCATGTACNTTTTTGTTGGTTGATGAAACACCAATCTTTGTTGAATGATGTTAATAAAAACACAGTAAAAAATTTATATCCCCAACCCAGAGTTAGTGTCATGGTATTTATTCAGTGGCTTTAAAAAAATACCTAAACTCTTAATGAAAAAAATTAATAATCATAATATTAAGAGTCGCAATTAGAGTCTTCTGACCTGAAGTAACAGAAGATCAGATTTTGATCAGATTCAGGGTTATCATATATAGTCAAAATAATGTTCTTGCTGTCTTAAATATTATAGTCACTGAGTTTATTGAATCCTGATAAATCTTTCTTGGATGATGGATCGTTCAGAGTAGGATCTTCAAACCCCTGATATTAATGAAATTAAAATGAATTATTTGCTTCACTGAGTGTTTCCTGGGACCCGTCTGACTCGTCCATTTTTTCCAAGTCTTATTTTGTTCTTCTATCTTTTCATGACACCTATTTCAACAATTTTGTTCCTCTACTAGTCTTTAGAGGTATCTTTCTTCATTGAGTGTTACTTGAATACTTTTTTTCCAAATTTTACCAATACATAAGATAAAAAAGTATCAAGATGGACTTCCTGAGCTCATCCGCTTCATTTACTGAAGAAAAATGTTGTGTATAGACAACACATATTTTCATTTGAAGAATGAAATTGATTCGTTTCTCGCCAATACAATGTAGAACTCTTTCTCAACAACCGTTAACGACTTCAAGGACTCTAGTCAGATGTTGATGTATATTAGACAATTTTTTTACCAATGAAACCATCCAAACCTGAAAAAGTTTTTCTATCCATTATAATGATAACACAAATATTCTTATTTCTAGACGCGATTCGCTAACACCGTAGCTTCCCTGGGGAAAATTTATTAAGTTAGGTAGCTTTTCATTAAAAGCTCACATTAGTCAGAAAATAACAGGTTAAGTGGTTGCAAAGACCCATTGTTAATATCATATTACTATTTTGTAGTAGATAGAAAAGTATTTAGAGAAATAATTTCTCCTTTATTTGTATTTGAATTGTGCATACTATACTGGCAGATATCTAATGAAAAAGTACGGCTAGCTTTTGTGTACATTACATTGCAAATATTTTCGAAATACTGTGATTTATTTTTTATGTATATACTCTCTATAATGGGATATTTGAAAACTGAAGGGTACTGAAATTTTTATATTAGATAGATATATGAATTGAGCTGAATCAATTATTATTAAGGGATAGGTGAAACAATAAAATCTTGTTCAAAGTATTGACTAATTGACATATTTTAAATGGAAAAATTTTCTTGTCCGTATGAATAAAGTAATTTTCAATACATTCTTATTTTTTATTGTCTAATAATTTTTCCCTCATTGTTCCTTAACAAACAAATAAGAGAAAACTTTGTTTCGAATAATATGTCAAATAAATCACACCAACTATTAGGTTGTTTTAAAAGTTATCGAAGTGCTCAAAAAGATGGTAGTCGGTTGACGAGAGGTCTGGTGAGTGAGGCAGAACTTCGACGTTCAATTCGTTTGATTTTCAGACGGTGAAATGTACGAACGAACGTTGTCGTGGAGCATATTGAAATATAGAGTAGCTCTATTGAGTCAGGTTGCGTCTTAAAAGCAGCAGATTCAAGATAGCCTCAGAGAAAGAAATCAAGAGGAGATAGGTTCGGGGATCTAGGAGGCCATTCAACAGGACCTCTTCTTTCAATTCATTGATTAGCATAATTATTAACTAATCATTGTCTAAATGGATGAGAAGATGCCGCATTGTCCCATCCTGTTAAGATTGTAATGTAATAAGTTTTTTTCTAAAGATAATTTGCCCTGTTCTCCGATTATCTAATTCAAAAACTATCTGAGGTTCGATAGATCTTTCTAGCATATGAACATAAATTTCGCCATTCAAATTTCCTTCTAATAATAGTGGACCAATAATTGCATCTCCCAATTTAACAGCCCAAACACTAAGTTTTGGGGTATGTCGTCACTACAGTAACGACAGTTTCATTCATATGCGTGCCCATTTGAATGAAAAGTGCCCTCGTTAGTAAAGCAGATATTTTTGATGAGCCGAGATTCTGTCATAATTCTAGTTGTCTTAATTTCGCGAAATTCAATTCTTCTGTCGGGGTCTTCGTCACCAAGTTCTTGAAGGACTTGCATTTTATAAGGATGAAATGTATGTAAATTGAGTACTTTTCTTACAGATTCGCGGTATAATCCGGTTGCTGTAGCTGCCTGACGAGTCGATAAAGTATGGTTAATTGCAAACTGTCCGAACATTTCAATTTGCGTTGCTTCGTCCAGTGATCTTGGTGGATCCCTTTTTTCACTTGTGACAGTACCAGTTTTTTGAAATTTTGCTACTAGTTGACGAATGTACACGTGACATACATTTCTCTCCGGTACCCCTGGTTGAATTCTTGAGTGGGTCTTAACAAACACTGATCTTTTCTACCATAAATAGAAATCATTTCCAAACGTTCAGCTGTGTCGTACACCGTTGTTGCAGATGAAAATTATGTTCCTTGTACAACGTATTGAAATAAAAATCAAATATATTAATATTGAGAGTACCGTTCCCCGTCTTGAAGTAAAAATACAATACAAAAATATCTCCCAAAAACGAATATTTCAAACACCTAAGTAGGGGGTTGCCATTCAAGATTATGAAGTTGGCGTGGCTGGGGCTAGGAGGTAAGTGAAAATAAGTTACTATTATATCATTTTGTTTCCCCCTTTCTATTATGGAAGTTGTTCCCAGCGATTTCTTATATTCTATTTGGTTGCTCAGATATAGCCACTATAAGTATTCAAATCATCACCCTGTATATTAAATTTCTACAAATATTCAGATTCGTTATGGGTTCTCACTGATGAATTAACAATTTTGAATGGATCGATTATTTTCATTATCGGATACATCAGTAATTACTGTGGCGTATGGTGTGAGAAATAGAATACATATGTTTTCGAATGAAAATTAGAAAGATATCCGGAGAAAACTGCATCGATTGTTGTTTCTTGTTGTAGGCTCATATCGGTCATTTGTAGTCGTAATTCTTGTAAAGCGATTCTTTCCATCCAGACAGTCATAAATTAGCAGTCTACAACTCAATGTTGCACAGAGCATTCGCACTGCCTTTGTCTGCAGACAATCTAGCTAGGGAAATTGATACAATTAGACAGATAGGTCATAATAATGGTTTCAACGCAGATACTATCCAGAAGTTAGTCAGGAAATAGGGCCTGAAATTCACTTACATATTAATATATCCTCAGGTCAAACAACCAGAAATCAAGAAATGGGTAACGCTAACACATTTTGGAAAAAGAACAGAAATAATCGCAGGTTTCTTCAGAAAAAACAATGTGGAAGTAGCATTCAGACCACATGCCAAGTTATCTCATTTCCTTATCAATGCCAAAGATAAGGTTTAGGGATAAGGATAAGGGATAATTTTTCGCCTAGATTCGTTTACGTTTCTTGACAATCTTATTGTCATCCACGTGAAAATCTTTTTAAAAAAATCTGAGTATCTCCTGAGCGTGATACTGCCCGTGACCCATTAAATGAGGACCAAATTTTTGGAATTTACTCTTCATTGAAACTTTGTAAATGTATATAATCTTAAGAAAAATCATAAAACAAAGGAAAGTATTTTGTTCTTATTGGCAAATTGGATGATAATACTTGATGTATTTGTATGGGGTTATTCTTATATGAATATAGCCGCAGCACTCACAAGATGTTGAGACTGCTCGTTAAAAAATATCTATATAAAACAGATAATTTTGTTAAAAATGAAATCAATTCACGCCTTAAGATTTTGATTAGAAAATATGAGAAGGTGGAAGAAATTCGAATATTTTACATACATTGTCACAGGTAGAGATCGTCATCCCAAATTTCGATTGTAGATACAGCCCAAATTCTGACAGTTTCATAGGAATCACGTAGAAACCTCCAAGGGGTAGTGGCCAGAAATTAATTCGTTAATTTCTTGCTAAACTGTTCGAGAATGGATTGACAAAGGAGTGAAGCTGGAATTGCAAGAGATATCCAAGCACGACCTGCAGGAAAAACGCTACTGGATCTAATGGGACTCTATGAGCATTCAAGATGACCTACACACTCGGAAATGGAAAAGCCCGGATGGAAGAACACACAAATTCCAGACAATCCTTCCAAAGACGTGTAACCCAAATATACTTGAACAGCTCCACGATGGTCACTCAGGAGGGCATTTTGGAGTTAATAGAACTCTATCGAGAGTGCGTGAGAGGTTCTATTAGGTCCATTGCTGCCGAGACGTGGTGGATTGGTGTAAGCGCTGTAACCTGTGCTCTTCGAGAAAAGGTCCGAAGACGAGGCAAAGAGGGAGGTTGAGGCAATACCTTAGTGGGTGCCCTTTCGAAAGAATCACAGTTGACATTCTGTAGTATCAAATACCTCATGGTATTTGATACTTTTTAGCCTATGTAGAACATATGAAACTTGCTGTATTTTATTAGTCCTCTGTTGTCATCCTATTCTGAAAATTTTGACTTTCTTGCATCATTCTGACCCAAACTATGAGGGTTGAAACATACGATAGAGCTCCCAAAAAAAGTATGTGATGGCCTGCTTGCACTGGCTCATCTTGGAGGGGCAGTACCGTCCCTCCAAATTTCGTTTTTCGTTTTTAGTCCGGAACTTCTAATTGATAACAATCAATGTTGTACCCATCACATAAATTACAATAGGATACATTAGCTACGTATATTTTAAAAAATTTCATTTAATAGATCCATCTGAGCCGATTAGATTTGATGTATGAGTATTAATATCGATGGTCCTAAAATGTTTACGATAAAACCGTGTTTCCATTGTTTACTCATTGCTGATCAAATACTTAGATACGTTTCTCTTTACACGAAACTTATTTCACGGTGATATAATATCCTTTTCCAGTCGAAATGTTAGCCACATCAATATTTTCGCCCGTTCCAAAATTTTAAAGCTCGCAGATATTGCTGGGATGATCTCTATTGGAAAGAATGCCGTAAAAACGGTTTATGAGTCGTTAAATCCTATAATTTTCTTGTCTAGAGTCGCAGCAGTATGTACAGTCACAAAAGACAACACTAAAGGGGAATTTGTTCGTTCAAATAAAATGATAGCAATTCAAGCTGTCGTTTTAATCATCAGCGTTTTCCATTTGATTTTCATCCCTTATGCTGTCATTTATATAGAACAGGTAGGTTCAAAAAATGCATTTATATTTCCAATAATCGAATATTGAAGTTTACTTATTAAAACTTCTTGGACAACAAACTGAAAAAGTTCGTAATCGGTCATTTTCAATGAATTCAATAAATGAAAAGAGAAATGGAAATTTCTGTTTTTTAACACTCCAAAAATAAAAAATAAAAGTGGTAAAAAACATAGAAATTTTCATGTCTCTTTTCATTATGATCTCCTACCACGTAGTAACGGCTACATCCATCAATTAATTCAATAAATGTTCAAATGAATGTTCAAATGAATTTTAATCAGTCATGTGCCTGGGTTAATTTGATATATTTTCCTGCATCATTTCTAATTTTAATTGTTTTGTAGATTGAAATTGTCTCTTGATCATTTATAGAAATTAGAATCAACTTTCAAATTCAAAAGAAATATCGAAAAGTTTGAAATATGTTCATAAAATGTAATAGTATCATCCGCTATATACAACTTTCAATCAAATTTCATGCTGTCGAAAACAAGAAAGAGTCCAAAAGTTCAATACCTATGATTTTTTTTTATTGACCTCTCTCACGCTAATCAGTAGTAATGATTCTTTTGATTTATTGTATACTCGATGATAAAGTGCTTCTTTGGCAATGACGAAGTTTGAATAATAATAATAATAATTGAAAAGCGAAAATTATATTATATATTTTTCTCGTGAAGATTTTTCTAGATGAGGTTTGCTTGATTCTGCTGAATCAAATACCTAAAGTACGAAGCTAATAACCGTAGCAATCGATACCGTTGACACCGAGAAAATACAGAAGAAATAGTCAAGAATTGTGATTCGTCCAAAAAACGTCATTCTCTGGAATAGTACTGAAAATATGTATTTAGAGGTGTTGAGATATCCACACTTAGAATCAATTAAAAATATATATGAACCGAAGAGGTTATTGAATTTGGATTTACTCATTAAATTGGCGATCTGTTCCTCTATTTATATAACCATCATGAATGGAAAACAAAGCAATTCAGAATTCACTGATATTTATTTCATTCAAAATGATCACACATGAATTTTTCAGAACGGAAATTGGGATACATTGCATCTTGCATAAAGGTGTAATAATTTATAGTTAGCTGCCAGTCAAGTTGAAAACCATAAAATATGTCCTAACATTCAAAGTACTCGGAAAAAAAATGTTTATTGAATGAATTATATTTTCACATTTAACAATTTATCTTTGCAGATGTTTATATATTTTCAAACACATTTTGAGTTTAAATTCACTTATTTTAAATAGCCAATATTCCGTGAGAAAGTTGATATAAAATCAAAAAAGGATATTCTATAGAAGTAATAGTGTAGTTCTTGTTGTCACATGATTGATTTTTTTTTCTTTTTTCTTCCATTTTTTCATAATACTGACAGAAGAACTTTGCTATTTTGATTCCACGAATATAGTGCCCTGAATTTTATTTTATTGTTACTTCTACTGCTGTAACCAGTGTTATGCCTCTTCAGATTGTTTAATGTGATTGTTTTTGGTAGACCGTATATTTCAAAAATGTTTACACTTCATGCGTGTTTCTTTCACTTCTGAAATCATCTTAGGCTACCTGGTCATTTATTATAGGGAAGCGTTCTCAAACTATTCATTGTCTCAAAGTAATCTGACTTGTCCAATATTACAACCTTATTGCAGTTTCCTACTTCTAGATAGAAAACATATTTCTCTTTCAATATTTTGATAATCTTCCATTCCAAATTCCGCAAATCATGAAATTCCTAAATAGCTAACCAAACAGTTTGAAACTTACCAATTGTGTTCAGGTGTTATTAATTTACATAATTTCATGGAGAAGGTGAAGAATGTAAAGTTGCGATATGAAGAGATTTCAGCATCATTTTATGTATCCTCGTTGATTTAAAAAATATTGAGTATTTGAGGGATTTTCAAAGGGGCAATGGTCTCAGTGGAGACCATTGGTCTCATACAATCAACAAAATTTAGTCTGGAACAAAATTGCTCCCAGTTCAACAACTGTTTCTCCACACAGCATGGATGAACGGCAATGAGAAACCCACTTTTCCCTTTCATAGCTAATATGTTCACGAGCAGATTTATTCAAGCAAAAAATGAGATCACTTTCCATGGCCTTCAATCCGATATGTAAAGGATATATTTGCGACTTTTTGTTTTAAAAAATCAGAGGTAGAGGACTTTGTTTCAACTCTCAACAATACAACCCCAAATATGAAGTTTCTTGAATGTTTTAGTGATAAGAAGTAATCAGGGCCGACAGGAAGGATACTAGTACTTTTATATATTTCTGATAGCTCTATAACACAAAATGGCAGATCTAAACTATCTTGTTCATGGGTTTATTACGTTTCCTTGAGTGAAAAAAGATACGATATTGGGAGAAATGTTATCTTCAAATATTGTTGATAAGCCAAATATGAAATGTGAATGCAGGGACAATTTTCGTAAATCAATAACTTTTCAAAAATACATAGATTAAAATCTTATTGTCCTTCCGTATAAACTAAGATACCTAAACGGTTTACATTATAGTTTTGAAAAGTTGAACGTGAAAGTAGTCTTCAAAACTTTTTGCTTGCTTCAAAAAATGTGATGATACCCTGAAAACAATATGTTGGAAAATGAAAAGTCGGGAATATATGAGATAAGCTGTGAGAACTGTGACAGAAAGTATGTCGGTGAGACTAAGCGAGCTATCAAGAACCAAAAAGCTGGAAGTCAGTAACTTTCTTCATTTGAGAAGTAGCGTGTTTTGTATGTTACCGATTAAGAAGGAGACCCTGCAATGCATATTATAGAATTGATAGATGAGATCCCACTGAACATTCAGAACGTCTGAATGGAAGAGATCAAAATTGAAGTACCGATAATCACGAAAAAACACTATTTTAGCCCATCTAGAAGGAACAGATTTTGCACAACACTGCCAGATTACATGAAATTCCCTGAATATCAGTCACATCTACATCTGATATTCTTTCGTTTTCAGAGTAGGCTTCTCGATGAGCTGAAAGAGATCAAAAGAATTCATACGAAAGTCGTGAGTTAGCAGGTTCATATTAATATCACCACCAACCAAAAGAAAATCACATGAAAAAAGAAGGTTGGTCATGCTATCTTCGAGTTCGTTTGAACACTAGATTATATCAGCCAAAGAGGACCGATATAATATTCAAAAAACGAAAGTTTCACATCCGTGAGGTCTACTACTGTTCAAGATGAGAACTCACTGATTAATTTTCAAAAATCAACTTGGTACCTACATCGATAACTCATGTCTTACTAACTGGCGAACTTCTTGTAGCCTTAGAACTAGTATATGTTAAATTATTAGATGAAATATTTAACCTTTTTCATATTGTGTTTGTGAAGTACGAACTCAGGCCATATTAACAGAAATTCTGTCTGAAAAAAGGGCAGATTGACACAAAAAAGTAGTGAATATATATATTAGTAAAGTAGTCAGGAGAGTTCTAGGACCAAATCCCATATTTTTTCTCATGGAGGTTCATTTTGGCCATTTTCAGACCTCCGATCGCAACCTTGTTGAACACCAAACATGTGTAAGAGTGAAACGACGCAATACCTATGTGTTTGTAAGAGGTAGAAAGCGATGACGTCAATATCCGAATTCGAAATACAGAAAAATCTAGGATTGTCCAACACGCCTAAGAGAATGGCCATATAATGAATGGAAATTGTCTGAAATTGTTGAGATCAATACATGACATTAGACTTTTGAATGCTATTGAAAATTTTGAAAAAGCAAAGTGTAACATTATAAACAGTAACAAACATCCAATTCCAAACAGCCCATTGTATACTTTTTCGTGAATCACGCTGTTGGAATTTGCGGGAATTTCAATTAGAGAATTCCTTGCAAATTTTTATCCGAAATCGTTAATGTGTATCGGAAAGTAGAAGTGAACCCTCTTAGATATAAGAGTTAGTTTTCTTCATCTTTTCAAGACGTCAACTTGGTGGTTGGTGAAATGTGCGTCGATTAAGGAAAGTGCTTGTTCTTGGATCTATTGGATATGAGGAAATCGTCCTGAATAACTCTTTGACTTTACAAATATTCTGGAAATGAAATCCATGTTACAGAAGTTTTTTTTCAAGTACAACGAATGAAGACTCATCATCTGGTCTTCGAACCAATCAACAAACATTTTTTTGTATTATTCAACTTTTTGGATCAGTGAATGACTAGGAGTTTGAGTGCTCCTGTTGTTTGCACTGAAATCATTAAATTTTGTCGATTCTATGCTGTTCCAAACGGTAAATTAGATTTAAACTTGCTCATCAGATCATCTATCATTAGCTTTCATCATAAAATTCTATAAATCTTGGCATTCAAATTGAATAATTTTTCATACGAATTACATCAATGCAGTTCAATTTACAATTTTTTTTCGAAATGAACATTTTCCTGAATAAAAAAATCAAGGTTCACCAAGTCAAACGATGCAGTGAACCTCATTTTCAAGTCATCAAAAGTTTCAATTTCTGTGGATTCTCAATGTAGTTTTTTAAGATGGTTAAATGTATTGTTCACGTCTCCATTGTGAATTCTTCAGTCTCTGCAACGAAGCTGCAAATTTCAACATCTTCAACCAGCCTGCTGTCTTGTTTTCTAAACGTTTTTCATCGAAGTTTTCGATCCCATGAACAAAATCAGATTTCCTGAAATTATGTTTGCTCCTGGGCCTAGGTGATGTTGATTATCTTGTATCACGTTTCATAATTATAAAAAAATCAATGTCAAATTAGCAGATTTCCATCATTTTCTCTTCCGTTACTTGCTACTACTGCTAATGTCGTGCTTTCACAGAGCTGATGCTATGAATTACTTCTAAATTACCCAATGAGAATGTTTTTTCCATAAACTTAGTACAAAATGATCTCCAGAACCTTAACATTCACACGCATGCAAACAGTTTTTCCTGTTTTTTTTTGTCTGAATACAAAATCAACCCAAAACACATACAAACAGTGTGTTATAAATTGACGTCACTTAGAATACTCACCACCAGAGAAAACACTTTTCCACAGACTAGAACTAGAGTACTGCCCCTCTACGCGCTTTTCGCTAGCCAAGTAAGAATAATCAGGAAATGACTTAAACTGTGTCAGTCGATTCTTACATGATGATATATTTTGCCTAATGAAATGCGCAGCGATAGAAACTGCTCTAGTTCTGGTTGGTGGGAAAAGTGTTCAAATGCTACATATTAAACCAAAAGATGAATAGGTAAGTACTATTCTATGCCTCGCTTGGGTTTACGCAGTTATTTTTATGAAATACCGTTCTTGGATTTTCACATTTTGTCTTCAATCCAGTCCCGCCTACCCGGTACTGATGATGCCCAACAGGCTGAAACAGCTGTCTACCGGTGGCTCCTAAATTGAAATTAGTATGGGAATGATCAAAATAGAAAATCGTTACCATT
The DNA here is from genome assembly GCF_000500325.1 of Leptinotarsa decemlineata. Taxonomy (NCBI): domain Eukaryota; kingdom Metazoa; phylum Arthropoda; class Insecta; order Coleoptera; family Chrysomelidae; genus Leptinotarsa; species Leptinotarsa decemlineata. Next base: position 132,060 of record NW_019290408.1, read on the forward strand.
ACATGGAGCCAGTTTTTCCTGCCAGAAATTAATTCGTTAATTTATTGCCAAACTGTTCGAGAATGGATTGACAAAGGAGTGAAGCTGGAATTGCAAGAGATATCCTGCAGGAAAAAATCTACTGGCTCCAATGGGACTCTATGAGCATTCGAGATGACCTACACACTCGGAAATGGAAAAGCACGGATGGAAGAACCCACAAATTCCAGACGATCCTTCCAAAGACGTGTATCCCAAATATACTCGAACAGCTCCACGATGGTCACACAGGAGGCCATTTTGGAGTAAATAGAACTCTAATGAGAGTGCGTGAGAGGTTCTATTGGGTCCATTGCCGCCGAGACGTGGAGGATTGGTGGAAGCGCTGTAACCTGTGCTCTTCGAGAAAAGGTCCGAAAACGAAGCAAAGAGGGAGGTTGAGGCAATACCTTAGTGGATGCCCTTTCGAAAGAATCACAGTTGACATTCTGGGACCACTCCCTATTATCACATCCGGTAACAAGTACCTCATGGTTGTTATATATTGTTTCTCTAAATGACCTGAAGTGATAGCCAACCAAGAGGCTAAAAGGGTGGCAGAAGAACTGTTGCAAAAACGTGATTGTCAGACACGGAATACCCCAGGAAATACACTCGGATCAGGACCGCAACTTCGAATCGGACATATGAAAGAAAATTATGATTTTGTTGAGAATAAAAAAAACAAGAACAACCGCTCTTCACCCAAAGTCCGATGGAATGGATGAAAAGCATTATCGCACCATAAATAACTATCTCTCGATGTTTGTCCCCGAAAACCAAAGAGACTGGGATAAACTAGTTCCTCGCTTTTTGTTGGCATACAGGAGCTCTCAATATGATGCGACAGATTACACACCACCTATGTTAATAAGTGGTAGAGATAGATGTACTGTGTGGCAGTCCATCCGAATAATCTCAAGAGGTACCTCTTTTAGAGTATGTGCATGACCTGTGAAGAGACCGGAAGTTGTACAGAAATTTGCCAGATCCAAATTACAGCTTTCCAATGACATGATAAAGATAAGATTCGTCAAAATGTCGCTGCCCGTGAGCTTCAAACTGTAAAGACTATGGCAACCAGAAATATAAATGATTTGGTGTACAGAAACCAATTGTCATCCAGAAACAAGCCTTAAGCTGTCCACATAGAGAGGCCGAGTCCTTTCAGGGTTCATGATGTCCCCTCTTGTAATGTTGTTCGGGACGAACAACCACAGGAAAGTGGGTAGCGTGAATCGTCCTCTAAAAAACACCTTCGCCGCTGGCTGTCGTAAAACAACTGTGACGTGGCCAAGGCAGCCCAACCGGCCTTTCGCGGTTGTTTAATGTTTGCGTCGTTTTGATGGAATTCGATGGATTTCTGAGAAATTCTCCACCGGTTTCGGGAGAGTTCGTTTGCCTACCTACGAGCATATCGAGATAGTCAAGTTGAAGTGAAGTCAAGTTTCACGGACAGTGCGGTTCAAAGCGATCTTATAAGGCGATATACATTCTACTGATACTTGAATAAGGAATAACCATAATTAGAGGTGCCCTCCAGGGAACATCATAAACAGATCTCTCTCTTTCTCTCTCTCCCGCCCTCTGTCTTCTTTTTCATATCTCTTCCTTTCTCCATCCTGCAAAATCAGTATGTCTGGTTATATAGTATTAGAATTACTATTTTGTTTGCTAACTACAAGACAAGCTTACTTAGGTAGGTGTAACTTCCATTAGTGCTCCTAGGATTATATAATCTCTAAATTTTATGAATATATTTTTTTCTTCTGCTATAGACGGATATGTATCTGTATTATAACTGAATACTCACTTATTCACATATTTTAAGTATCAGGTAGGATTTGTAAAGTTGAGGTGTGTCTACATGCCCTGACGTAAGGAGCTTGCCACTATGAGGGCTGATACATTTTTCGTATAGTACAAACAATATGCATGTGTATTGACAATACTTTTCATGAATATGTTTTGGTGGAATATCATAGTGTTTCAAAGGTGCTTTGAGAATTGTTTTCAATGATCTTTTTCATTTCAAGGGTTATTTCTTGCACATCAGGAGTGTATTTTCTGATAGCCCACTCTCTTTTTGCCTTTTTTCTTGTTTGTTCAGGGGTCTCCATTAGTAATAAGTTAGGGCGATAGTTGGCTCTCAATGAATTGATGTTACGTCTTATATGTGTTGGATTTGTTCAAAACATGAATACCAATTTAGTAAGTTCTCAACTTGTCCTAAACAAATCTTCATTCCTCATTACGGAGTCAAGGGGTGTATTTGTAAATATGCTGAAATACGTATTTTCGCTTTCTTCCATCCTTCGAAAGTTTCCTACATTTTTCTATCAATATAAAAATATACCCCTTTCAATTTGAACAAGATTCCTATGGCTGAGATTATATCAAATAAACGTATGAATATCACTACGTACGTATGTGAAAGTAGTTGTTTTTGGGGGACTTTTTCTTTCCTTTTGTGTGTAAAAGTAATTTTAATGCATGATCTAAACATCTTTGTGATGAGTTTATTTTGAACACAATTGTTTTCTTTCATCCATAGGAAGTTTCCCACATTTTTGTCTCAAGATGGAGGAATAACATACTTTTGTCTAAATACCGTAAAGGCAAAAAGGTACAAATTCCTTGATTTCTTGTTGACTGTGTATTAACCCTAGCCTACATACCAAACTTTATCTTTTATGACCTCAGGAAGTTCCCCTACGAATCATTATGAAAGAAAACGCTTTTATTTTTTCAAAAGTGGCTTTTTCCATCAACGTTATCTTCATGAAGAGCCACACAATCATTCCAGCGCCGCTATAACATTTCAATACCACTTTCGTAGAACGATTCATCTTTTGCACCAAAATAAGCCTCAGTTTCAGCAATAACCTCTTCTTTCGAGGAAAATTTCTAACCGGTGAGCATTGTTTTCAGGTCTGCAAACAGTTAATAATTGCTGGGAGCCAAATCTGGTGAATACGATGGATGTGGGAGCAATTCGAAGTTCAATTCTTGTAGTTTTGCCATTGTTTTGACTGACTTGTGACACGGTGCGTTGTCTTGATGAAACATTTTTTCTTTGCCATATGCTGTCGTTTTTTTGCAATTTATGTCATCAAACGTTTCAATAACGCTATATAATATTTACTGTTGATGGTATTTCCCTTCTCAAGATAGTAGATGAATATTACACCACGCACATCTCAAAATATCGGGGCCATAACCTTTCCACCTGATTGTTCTGCTTTCGGACGCTTTGGACGAGGTTCTCTAGTTGCTATCCACTCAGATGACGATCACTTTGATTTTGGACTGAAGTGATGGATCCATGTTTCATCAATTGTCACATATCGAAGCCAAAATTCCTATTTGTTTCGTTTAAACATGGCAAAACACTGCTCAGAATCATCATCACTACGACCACGTTTTACGTCCGCAAACCAACGTTTAATTGTTGTTTCTGATGCAGCGGAGTCCTCATGATACTTTTCAAGCAATTGCTTCGATTGAACGGTATTTTTGCCACTTAGAAGCAGTGTAAAATTAAAACACGAAATTATTTTCGATCAATTGTTTTGAATGAAGAAAAGAGAATTGAAACTTTCTATATTTTTTACCACTTTTATTTGTAACTAACGTTACTGCAGTTTCGTCCTACAAGGACATTTTCAAACTTATACATTAAATAAAACTGCAGTAACGTTAGTTACAAATAAAAGTGGTGAAAAATATAAAAAGTTTCAATTCTCTTTTCTGCATTATGATTTTCTAGCACGTAGTAACGGCTACATCAATCAATTAATTGTTTTGAAAGTAACGGAAGTAGTGTCACTCTTAGCCCAATAACTCACCAATTTCAACAGCTTTCTCTAGAAGGTTAGTACTAACTGAAATAACGGTGAATACAATAAGACTAGCGCTATCTATGTGTTAGACCCGATACTTTTCAGCCTATGTAGAACATATGAAACTTTCTGTATTTAATTAGTCCTCTGTCTGTCATTCTGACCAAAACTATGAGGGTTGAAACATACGATAGAGCTCTCAAAAAAAAGTATGTGGTGGCTTGCTTGCGCTGGCTCATCTTGGCGGGGCACTACCGTGCCTCCAAATTTTGTTTTTCGTAATATTCGTAA
>NW_019290409.1:0-55706 GCF_000500325.1 Leptinotarsa decemlineata
ATAGCTCCGAATAAATTGCTGATAAATCAGGTGAGTGAAGTATGGGATTTGAATTGCACTGTAATTCAATGTATCACTAATGAATGAATCATTATAGTATAGTTGTTAGAGTTGAAAGTTATTTAGATACATGAAACTAAATACAAGCAACGTCTTAGGGTGAAGACTGGACTTATTTCTCCGAGATCTGACAATTTATAGGTCATTTAGTAACCTGGTTTTCATAAGGCTGTTATGCATAGTGTTTCCAGATCTGAACCAGGTTCTAATGTTATACTTGGACCCAATTCTTCTTATCCCTTCCGACAATTCTCTGATGTAGGGAAGTACAAGTACTGGTTGTGCCGGCTTCTTTCCCTTGTGAGGCTCTTGTTGTCTTCTAGTCAAAGTTTGTTCTACCATCACTTTGGAGGAACTATTCCGTTGAAGGTCATTTTTGATGATGTCTGGTTCCTTCTCGAGACCTTCCTTTGTATTGCAAAGCCCGAAAGCACGGTCTAGTAGAGTTTTGATGATTCCTCTCTTAGTCGATTGATGGTGGTTGGATTTCTGGATCAGATACTGTCCCGTGTGAGTGGGTTTTCGATATACAGATGTTTTCCATTTATTGTCGGTTCTTTTCACCAATACGTCTAAGATTGGCAATTCGTTGTGGACTTCCTTTCCCATTGTGAAAGTGATGATAGGACTTACGTTGTTGATGTGCTTCAGGAAGGTGTCTAGTTCTGTATTCCCATGGTTCAATATTATGAAAGTGTCGTCAACGTATCTCAACCAGACTGGGGGCTGCTTCGAAGGCCAGTGTTTCAAACCACTCCATATATATGTTGGATATAACCGGTGAAAATGGTGATCCCATTAGCATCTTGTGTGAATGATTTGTCCTTCAGTTGGAAATAGCAGCATCCTAGTAATTCCATGATTACCGATACAAGTAATCATGGAATTACTTTCACAATGGAGAAGGGAGTCCACAATGAATTGGTGAAGTGGACCAACACTCTATGGAAAACTTCTGTATACCAAAAACTCACTCACACTGGACAGTATCTTAACCAGTAACACAATCACTATCAATCGACTAAGAGAGGAATCATCAGGACCGTGCTTTTGGATTCTATATAATACAAAGAACGGCCTCGAAAAGGAACTAGTTCAAAGTGATGGTGGAACTGACTTTGGCTAGAAGACAACAAGAGCCTCACAAGGAAGAGAATTCGCCACAACCAGTACTTGTACATTCCTATATCCTACAGAGGATTGTCGGAAATAATAAGAAGAATTGGGTCCAACTATAACATCAGAACCTGCTTCAAATCTGGGAACACTATCAGTAGCAGCTTCACGAAAAACAAGCCACCAAACGCACTCTGCGATTCCAAGAATTGCATTTACGGATACCCTGTTAGTGCGGAGAATCATATATCGGTGAAACTAAAATACCTTCAAAAGTTCGCATTGCCGAGCACAAGAAACACACACAACGAGGGGAAACCAGCAAATCAGGAATACGACCAACTCCCGCCAAACAGTTAGCTCCCGCTAAAACCGATGAAGTGGAGAGAGGAAAGAGGGAATAGATAAAAGCACTCGAATGGCCTATAAATAGTCAGATCTCGGAGGAAGTCCAGTCATCACCCGAAGACGATTGTGGATACCAACAATCTAAACGTCGTAAAGTTACTTGTCTTGGCATAGTTCTTGTTAATAGTTCAAGTTTTAAATGTTGCTTGTATTTCATTTCATTGTGATTTCAGTTTTTCTTTGCCTAATAAAATAGTTATTTTTTAGCTAAACTTTTTGATTTTTATAGATTCTTTCAGGAATTTCAAATCAATTCATATCATATTGAACAAGTCCAAACTAATTTTCCTAAGAGGGTGAAAATTACTGACATAATGGTACTATGAAAATGTAATCTTGTTCGTTTGAAGTAATTCTATAAATGATTTATGGTCCAATATTCAGGACAAAACACAAGTATTACAGGAAAATTCTTAAGGTGACCTAAGAGCGGTGCCTGTGCGGGAGTGGGATTTACGTTGATTTTAATCGCTGAAGATTGAATTCATTTGGAAACACGTTCTCAGGAAGATAATTCCACATAAACGCAGTTCACCAAATGAAAGAGTTTCTAAACGGTAAAGTTCGAGGTGTACTGAGATGAATCTCAAAACGATGAGCAGCCACAGTTCCTTGCGTATTTCTTATATGTTTACCTCCCGTGAAAGTATCTATGGAAGAGAAACAAATCTCCATCCTCTCTCCGATATTCCAGACTATCGAGGTTGCAAGTGATATTCGTGTCTCCTATCAGGCGAATGGTTTTTTTTCTGGATAGAATCTAGCAGCTTCAGGATATGCCCAGATGCGGAACTCCATACATGAAAACGATACTCCAAAAAATACTCCAAAGAAGGTCTGATCTGAGCTTTATAAAGCATCAAAAGTTGTTGAGGTGTGTACAGTTTTCTGGTTCAGAACAGTGTTTCAAGCTTTTGAGAAGTAACCTTCACAATTCTAGCGACGTGATTTTGATGTCCATTTCAAGCCCCAGTATACTTATGGGAGCAGAAAGCGGAATTGTCTATTTCGACATCATTATACCGTTTCAGAAGTCTTCGACTTTTTGATGAAAGTCTATGCCTGGGTTTCCGTGGTATTGAATTTAACCTGGTTACCTTCAACCCAATTCAAAAGCACCTCTAGTCCTCATCAAGATATGCAACCTCCTGCTGCTGGTGAAGATGTGCATCCGCAACCGATGTCCTGAAATCCAAGTAGAATGACGAGACAATTGTGATGTCGTCATCAAAGCAATATTTGGCCTTTTTAGCAGAAGACTAAACGCGAGTTATCTTCCAACAAGAAGAAAAAACCTCTTTTCTGTAAGAAACGTTGGAAAGTCTGCAAAATACTGGTGCGAGATCATTGACGCCCTTTTCAAGTACGATGACATGCACTTCATCAGAGCTTTGTTGATTTTGAGATTTTTTTTGTTTAAATTAGTGAAACAATTCGAAATGAACTATTTAGTATATTTCTGAATGTACGCCAGTTTCAGCATCAGAAGATTGTTTTTTCAAGTCTATCAGAAACTTCTTAAATTTACATGACAGCTCAATTCCTGTGGTTATCCACCCTTTGAATGATTTGTTCTTATCAATTTTCAGTTTTTTGAGAGGAAATGCATTTTCATAACAGTTTTCAATTTGCTTATCAAAGTATTCGAAAGCTTCATCAACGATTCGAATGTTGTATAGAGTTTTCAAATTCATTTGTTGAAGAGAGTTTGTGAATTTGAGGTGGTTTTTGTCACAGAAATTCCTGCTTGTTTTGTATATGTTTTGTACCGTTTGGTTTATCTTGAAATCTAACATTTGCGGTGAATGGTCCGAGAGAAAAAAATCTATGGTATATGCAGAAAAATTTTGTTCAGTTAAGTTGGTGAGGATATTGTCAATTGTTTTGAAAGATGATTTAGCTGTCCTTGTAGGACTGGTAATGGTTATGTCCAAATCGGAAGTAGATAGGGTATTCTCGAAATCTGTTAAATTTTTGCAAGGTGTGTTGAAACCATATGAGTATGGGTGTCACATATTTGACTCATACGTTTCATACTCCCTAGAATGAATGAGAAACGTTTATTGATCAGTTTTTGTTACAGATAGAGTGTGCTTGTTTGTAGGGCCCCTATTACAGGCTCATGCCTTATCAGGAGCGGGTTCATTTCACAATTTTTCGTGGGGTTTGGCTTCACAATGTTTTTCTCATGTTTTTTCAAGCAAAAAACATAAACACTACAGAAAAATCCTTGAGGTGCTCTAAGAGCGGTGCCTGTGCGAAAGTAACGATTCTCGTTGGATTTGAATCGCTGGAGATTAAATCCATTTGGAAAAACGTTCTCAGGAAGCTCATTCTGCAAAAACGCAGTTCTCCGTGAAGTTCTTGATCAGTGAAGTTCGAAGTGAACTGAGTTGAACCTCAAAACGATGAGCAGCCACACTCCGTCACGTATTTCTGATATGTACCGCTCTTGGTGTAATAAAATGTGTCAAGTCACTTGAACACTTCCCGTGAATGTATCTATAGAAGTGAGATAAATCCCTAACTTTTTTTCGATGTTCCAGACTATCAAGGTTCCAAATGATATTCGTGTCTCTTTTTTTGATGAAATCCATCAGCTTCAGGGTATGCTTAGGGGCGGAGCTACATTTACTCAAAAGAAGGTCAAATCTGAGCTTTATAAAGCATCAAAAGTTTCTGATGTGTGTACAGTTTTTTGGTTCGGAATAGTGTTCCAAGCTTTTGAGAAGCATTCTTTGCAATTCCAGTGACATACGTCTCGATATTGTTGGTAGTCACTTTCACAAGAGTAAACAAAAAGAAGTCGCTTGGGGCTACATCTGGTGAGTGAGGTAGATGGTCAAGCAGTTCAAACAGTGGTTCGTAGATTTTCGCTGAGGTGTGAGACGATGCGTTGTGTTGGTGAAATAGAATTTTCTCTTTCTGCAAATGTAGCCGTTTTCTTGCAAGGTCTGCCCTAAGCGTGTCAAGTAATGATGCGTTGTATGCTGCTGTAATGATTTTTTCTTTTTGAAAAAAATCCATTGAAATAAATCCATGACTATTCCAAGAAACAGTGGGCATCACTTTTCCAACCGAAAAACAGCTTCTACTGTTTTAGAGCCGGTTCCCCATTTTCAGTCCACTGTTTGGACTGCGCGAATTATGTTGTATCGAAGTTTCATCTATATCAATTTATCGGCGTCAAAACTCAGATTTATTGCGCTCAAACCGCGCCAACAGAGCTTTGGAAATGTTCATTCGAACAAGTTTTTGTCTAACGTGAGCAAACGCTGCACACAACGCACAAGAAGCTTTCTTTTGACATGTTCATAACCTACTTCAATTCGGCTGTCGTCTAGCAATATTTGGTGAACTTTGGTGATGAATGATGACAAAAATATTTCACTAGTTTTAGGATATTCATATTCATCATGTTTTTGACCACTCTAAAGGTCGACTTCTTTATTAAAAAAATATTTTGCAAAACTAAATTATTTGAAAGTACCAATTTGAGGATGCTGTTAACTGAGTTCATCAATTTCCTTCAAGAGTAGATAACTACCATAGACAAAATTTTTATTTCTCTGTGAATATGGAGCACAATAACAAACTTGCATCCATTGCCCAATCGCACCACAATCTCAATTTCATATTCTCTCAATTGAATTAAGAAAATGGTATCGCTTTTCCGTAGAAAGTTCACTTTCTCATTTCCACAACTTAAGAATCGTATCCACTCGATATCTCCCTACGGAATACATGAGATTCGAATGGGAATCCATATCATACCAAACCAATCATATTTATTCGGAACGATTTTCGAACGTCTAATAAATTTCTCGTATACTGCAGCTTAGAGTAAAGTAGAGAAAATAAAACCGAATTCATATGAAGTAGGTACGTGAATTGGTTTGACGTATGTACCAGGTGATGTGTAATTATAGTTGAATACAACAGATTGATGATGAATCTAAAAAGAGGGGAAAATCATCTCATTATTAAATAACATTTAAAGATTGATAACACATTTGGGGTAGGACTATTATTTTTCGAAAGCAGTGAACACTATATAGATGAAGGAAAAAAGGAAGTTAATTATTACTCTTGTTCTTGTTGGATTGATGACCTTATTTATTTTGTAGAAATTCATATTGAATATAGGATAAAGAAAATTACAAAAATCAGTAATAAATTACAGTTTAACATCTATGAGAAAAACACTCCCATGAACTGTATAGTCCCTACGGATTCTTTCAGTTCATTATCACATAAAATATCGGCATTCAGATCAATGATACATAGAGCATTTATGATTCCTTCATCAGAGGAGGCTTTTCAAGAAGAAATGAAGACCACAAAACAGAAACCATTTAACAACCATATATCCCCCAACTTCATTGAGAAACTGTTCTCCAATAAGAACCAAAAATTGATCAAGACCGAACTATACCTAAATCATGAAGAAACTAAAGAAGTTAAGGAATATGCTAGCATGAGCTATTCGAGAATGCTCTCCGAAATATAAAAAACTATTTTTCAAAACTCAACATTATTACATCATTCATTAATAAGAATAATTTAAGGAATATGTAATCCCTGAAGGGATAATATACCACAGTTAACACAACTGTATACACTATAAGTATCCGAACGAGAGAGACAACGTAACGCCGAGCCAGTAGAAAGAGAATCGCATGGCTATCCATCGCCACAATATACATTGCCACGCCAGAAATCGGTTTTACGTGCAGGATGGTCATTTTCTCGTGAAAGGCTCCATCTGTTGGATAGAGAGATAACTCAATCTTTGTTTGATCAAGAGGGTATCTACGGTTTTTTCATGCAGAGTCAAGCTTTTGAATTTTGCAGAATATTGTTGCCTGGTGTTGAATCATGAATGCTTTGTTTTTGGACTCCGATTTCATCTAGTTGGCTTTTCACCAATAAGGACTCGTTTTTATCTAGGATAAACACGGTTTGAGTTTTCTATGGATCTCATAATATGTTTTTTCGATAAACTAGTATCATAGGTTGCTGGAGTCATTTCGCCGGCATCCTCAGTTTCTGATCGTATTCGTTTCCATTCGGATATATCAACCATTTCACAAAAATTCAATACTTTTCGATAACACAAAAGTTCGTTTGAAAAAATTAATAATGAATCATTTGCCGGATTCAACATCTAACATTCGTGTACGAGGGACAACTACTCGAATAAAAGTACGGAAAACGGCGTATGACACCTCATATACCTACAGGTTGACTTTCACTATCAAGCAAGTATGAGGAATATATTTATTAGGACCAATTCTCAGACGAACCCATCTAAGTTGGTCATGGCAATCTTTTCCAGTTTTGAGTTGCGTCAAAATCTATATTGGCCAAACGGGAAAAACCAGAGAGTTGAAGAACATTGAAGTAGTTTCTTGAGTGTAGAGAGCAATTTAACATTAACTAATCATCTTTTGAAAGAGGGGCAAGAGTTCAACCATGACTATGAAGTATTGTATTTGGAAGAGAAAAGTTTGAAACTCAATCTTTTGAAGTACTTAGAAATTAGCAGATTGGGAAATTCAGATTATTTACTGAGTGACCAAATGGAGTGGAATTCTTCTTCTCTTATGAAATTGTTTTCTAATGTGGAATGTGAATTTGTTTTGTTCAGGTTTCCTGATAGCTGTTTTTGCAGTTTTTTCTGCCATTTCAATTCCTCTACTGCTCTGCTGCATGAATTCATATCCAGACAAATCTTATTTCTTCTCCACCGTGAAAAAAAAGTGCTGGAGTTTTATTGAATCGAAATAACCTGTTTTTGAGTAGTTCTAGATCTTCTGTTCGTAGACCATATGTATGCAACAAAAATAGTGTATTTTTCTTCGGCGGGTAGAGTATTGACTGTGTTTTGGCTGGCGGAATTGAAAATCTTATGTTTTTGTTACTTTTGAGAAACTTAAATTATGTTTCGACTCCAAGAAAGAACTTCTCGATATTTGATTTGTCATTTTTCAGAATATAAAGTTCAGACTCTGATATAATGATGTTGAATTCATCAATTTCTCACAAATTTTTTTATCGTCTCCAAACTTTTGATCCTTTTCCGAAATCCTATATTTCCTTCAATTGAAAATTTTTCATTTTCTTTTCAAGAAAACAATTGACATGTGAAACCCTTAGTTTTGATTTCTAACTTTCCTCAGAACTTATATTATATTTTTCTGTTGATTTCAAATCAAATTTTATAAATTTGCAGTACCCATTCTGTATGTACACAATGAGCAATAAATCAGATAACGTGAGACAGTTTCGTGTAGTTTGAGGAAGACCCGATTCTTTTATTTTCACGATTCGAACATGTTCTACACGAAGATTGTGAGGCGGACATGAATTTGCTCTTGAAATTTAAGATAGGGACGTGATCCACGAAACTATGGAAACGTTGATACATTGTACTTGAACTGACCTATCCAGAAGGTAGATTCCATAGCAAAACATCTGTTTTTCCTACTAACCTGGGTTCTAGTTGTATTTGAAAATTTTCAGACTAAATCAATGGATGTTTTCATAACTCATTATGAAGTCTGTATAATCAAACAAAATGCCGCTTTTTTATCCTAGAATATATTGAACTACTTAAGAAAAGCTAGGAAAAAACTTTCGAATATTTGGTTGAATATTTTCATTGAGTTCTACAAGCAAGGGGTTTGAATTTGAGAAATGGAAAAGTACCGAAACAGGAAAAACGTCAGGAATGCAAGTGTTTTGTGTTTTGAAACTTCTTCCTTCTAAACATTGAATTACACGAACGAAAAAATATTTTCGAAAAAACTACTTTCATGAGGACATTAAATTATACTAAAAATACTATTTCCTATTCAGTTTTTATTTCGAATACCCGTTATGGAATTGAATCAGATATTATTCACAGGATTTCTACACAATACAGTATATGATAGAGGTAAAATTTCACTCATATGGAACACTGCCACCATCAATGACGGACATCCGATGTTTCAGAATAAGATACTTTCCTCATTGCATCTTCAGCACCAATTTGGATAACATTACAAGATGAAGCACTGAATTCATTGGAAAAAATACGATTCCATGTCACAAATGAGTTGAATCTACTCGTGACATCGATGACAACACGTGAAGACATTCATTCGCTTATTTGATTCAATCCCAGCCTCAGGAATCTTGTTTAAAGTGAAAAAGCTTATGTATAAAAATGGAAAGGTAGAAATCCAAAACCTTTATTCCTTAAAAAATTGAACTCTTCTAGAAATATATCCCTTTCGTTTTAAATATCAGTACTATTCTTTCGGCTACCTTACGTACCCCCTTTCAGTTTATTTCTATAAACTAGTTATTGTCCTATATATTTCAAGGATTCTAGAATTGAATCAATATTAGAATGGAGAATGAAAACGAGTATTTCAAACCATTGGTTCATGAGAGGAAAAATATTCATTGATTACAGTATTCAGAAAATAATTGATAATACATCGATGTACGAACAATGTTGAACCATTGCACATTTTCACGTATTTATATATACACATACTTGTACACAGATGCACAATGCACAGATAGAAAAACAAAAAAGAAATAAAAACATAATTTATTGCCCAACAGATGAACTCACTCACAGCACAATATATAATATAATAATGCAGTATAAATAAAGGCTACTTAAACTAAATATATAACAAAAGATTGACATATTGAGGATTTGACAAACTAAGAATTCACATATATAATCGAATTAAGAGAAAAAGATGACATATTAATTAATTATTATTTAGTAAAAGGGTTGTTAAAAGTGATCTGTCTACGTGTAATAGCTTTAGGTACGTTGAAGTTAATTTGTTCAAGTAACGAGGGTACATCGATGGAACATTGCAAAATTTTGTATAACATAACATTTGTTGATGAAACTCTACGTTGCTCCAAGGAAGGCAGACCGAATCTTTGAAGTAGTGTGGAATAGTCAGTTTCTCTAGCAGTGTACACGCCATCAGTTCTAAATGCAAGAAACTTCAGGTTTCCCTATGTACATTTCAGAGAGGATACCGAATTAAAGTAGCATACTCTAACTTGAAGCGAACGAGTATAAAGTATGGTTAAGGCGGTAATGTTGTTGAACGATTTACACTTGCGCAGTATTGATGCCGCGACAGTATTGGTGTGGCCAACAAATGTCAAACTGCTGTCGAACGTCACGCCTAGATCTTTGACAGCTTCTTCGCGAAGGAGTATTTCATTCTCAAAAGTATGAAAATACATGTGAAGTGGCACTTTTGAGCATTTATTGCCAATTAATTGATTTGACACCAGTTATGTCAGGTCTAATTGAGACTGGAGATAAGAGCAGCTCTCTAAACTTGTGATAGATGAAAAGATCTTCAAGTCGTCTGCAAAAAGTAAGTTGCCACATGAAAGCTCGAAGGTTAGATCATTTATGAAGATGAGGAAAAGCAGGGGTCCTAGATTGGAGCCTTGTGTCACACCGAATGGTGATAAGTAGGGTGCAGACGCATATCCATTATACAAAACAATATTGGTTCTCTGATCCAAATAAGAGCGTAGAAGTTGTGTTAGTGAGAGATTTGAGCTATTTTCTCCAGTAAGATGGAGTGACTGATTGTGTCTGCGAAATCTGTGTATATAACGTCAACTTTTCTTTTTCTGTCCATTACTTCTATCAAAAACTGCTTGATACTGCAGAGATTCGATACAGTGGACTTATTTGCTAGAAAGCCATGTTGGTTTGCAGAGATCAGGGGTTTGACTTGCGGCATTAGTTGATCATACACAGATATCTCAAAGGCCTTCACGAAGTTACACAGAATAGATATTGGTCTATAGTTCTCAATATTCTCTGGATTTCCTGATTTGAGAATTGGGCAGAATTGATTGTTTCCATCGTTCAGGAAAATAAGATTTGCTTAGAATTGTGTTGAATATTTTAACAATTGACAAGCAAAAACCTGAGCACAGTCCCTCACTAGGAAGCTGGGAATAAAAGCATATCCAGAAGTCATTTTATTGGGTAATTTCCCAAGTGAAAGTATTACTTGTTCCTCTGTGAAAGGTGTTATGAAAATATTTTCTCCTGTCATAGTATCAGAGTTGGATTCAAGATTTGTATGGTGGGAGAAAACATTGCTAAAGAACGCAGCAAAACCCTTTACTATGTCTTGAGGGACATCTAGGATGGTATCATCCATTGATACTCTATTAGGTATTCTGGAAGATCCTTTTTGCGTTGAACGAAATTCCAGATGTTTTTGGGGTCATTGCAAACGTTTGATTCAACAGAATGTTGGTAGTTATTATAAGCTACTCTTTTTTTGGTTTTTGATGTAATTTCTGATGCACAATGCACAAACAAATGTGCATTGATATGAATAAAATATGATTCAGGATTTTCTCGAATCTCGATATTGATGGGATAGGATTGATTTCAGTATCACCGCTGAATATTATCCACTGACAGAATAAAAATAGTTGAAAAGTTCTTTACCATTACTGGTTTGTATAAATGCGAAATGGGATCTCACAGTGAGTTACGGAATCACTATGTATGAAATATCTACCTCAACATCGAAACTACCGAACCATTCCATGAAATGACCAAATAGTGTCAAAAAATGAAATATATAAAAATGAATGACTTCTTTAATGATATATGTTTTATGGTTTCATTATTTTTGTTGGACATAATATGTTGTTGTTCCTTTTTGAGTAATCCGAAGGACAAAAATATTAGAAAAGGCATATTTTCACAGAAAATTTCCCCAAAACCTAAATGATCCAGAGTTTTACTCGCAAAACTATAATTATAGAAATATAAATTTGTGTATTTGTGTGAAATCCACTATACACCACGTGTGTACAAGTTCTAACAGCATCAGTCAAATTTCAGTATATATGTTGATAGAACTAGTTACAACAATAATCGCAACTTTCTGAGTAGCGGCACTTTGCTAGTTCACAACTCCATAAACGTGGGTATAATTAAATCGTTTGATAGGAAGGATTATGCCACAATGTGAGGGTTCAATTGTGCTCCACTTTTCATTATAATTAAGTCAATAAAGTATTACACAGTTAAAAATTGAAACAGTTTGGTGAACGAATGCCAATTGTGCCCCTTATTGATATTTAATTACAAAACTTCGGTCTGCAAAACTTCAACCAGTCATTAAAGATTTTCGGAATGACATTTCTTGAAAGAATATTGGAAAATACGTTTCTGGTAATTGAATTTCTGCAATTTCGGGTTTTCCTGCAATTGACGTTATGTCAATAGTATAAATGATTGAAAATTATTCATTATTGGAGTATTGGTATTTTGGTTGAAAGATCATCGGAAATGAAGGATTGCTCATTTTCAGTTAAACCAAACTTTTGAAATAATGTTAGTTGTGTCCTGTAATTCATTCGTGATTCAACCTAGTACCACTCACCAAAAGCGGGTCGAATCGATCGTATAGATGACGTCTTCGTGAGGGTAGAAGCCGATATGACTTCGAATGGCAAATATACATGGAAAATACCAGGTTTGAGACTTCCTTCTATGTTTTATTACCGGCATCAGGTCGGAACTTTCAACAAATCAGCATTTTGTGAAGCACTTGTTTGATACTTGTAACATTCTCATCGAAAAAATAAACAAACTGGTCATGCAGAGCGAAACTGTGAAAATATATTCTTCAAATTATTGGTGTGTTATCTGATGTCAACGATTTTTTCATTCTTTGAAGATTCTTCACTAGATTTTATTCTGCTTCATCTCTACAAATCAAATAACTAGTGCTGAGTGTTATTTTGAATGCAGTTGTGTACGTATATTCTGATAGCTCTTGTGGTAAATTAGGAATACAGTCAGTGGATTCTCAAACATGCAGGTTATATTCAAAAGGTATAAGATAATACAAGATATAAGTTACCCTACCTCCAGTGCATATGAAACTTCCAGAGGTCATCCTAGGTTTCTGCTGAAAGTTCCCTACCTGAAGGTCAGATCCTGGTCGTTTCCTTCAGCACATCATTGGGGGCACATCACTAAATATTTCGGATAGAATTGAACACAAACTGATTCGAAAGAATCCAAGGTATCCAAGACTATAATTCAAAGTCAAAGTGGACTAAGGTCGTTTCCAAATTCGAAACTTGGATCAAAGAATTAGTGAGCTGCTCAAATAACATTTCAGAGAAGCTGAAAAAATTGAAGATGTAGTTGGCTGAATTGAATCATTGCGTTCAATTCTCAGAAACCTAACAATCTTATTGTTTGTTTAGACTGAAAGAGAACAAGAGACTGGTTGTCTATTTTGGCAAAGCAAAATTTTCAAAACAAAACGTATTTTAGAAGTAGCATCAACATTGAGTAAGCTGAATATCAACGAGTATTGTGTGAATATAATACAATATGAGTGAGAAATCGCAAAATCTTCATACGGAAAAATAAAACAGCAATTATAAATGGATCATTCAATTTGCCATTCATCCTCGAGGATTTCAATATCATTATTATTCTCTATTGTTTGAAAATATACATCTAATAATAATATGTTTCCACTGATACATTTGTTGGTATACAGTACTGACATCTCATTAATTAATCAAATCAGTAACATCAATTAATTTAACGGAGTTATGTAGTGAAAACTTGAATCATACTGTATTCCGAACAAAAATAAAAAATAAGCAGAATCATAGTTGTCGAATTTTCTTACCTCCTACTAGTTTCACTAGTGAACATCAGGTGTTCCTGAATATTTTCAAAAAACAGCTGCATGGAGCGTTTCTTAAACAGAATTTGGAAAATGTATTCATCCTACAGTGACGATAGAAGTTGATAGATTTGTATAAAATATGACGAAGCCTTCCACAATAATGATAATTTCGATTACTTCCGTATAAGAGCTCACTTTGCACATTGTTTGTGTAAGAATCTCATCAACAATGACTTATCAATTCTTCCATACTCGTTTGTGTGAATTATTTTTTAACTTTTATGGTAGGAATTGACGGTCTTCAAAAGAGTCTCATATTTCATACTGTACGTTATCACCTAGGGATATACTTCATGTGATTGTTATTCTTTATCTACCTTGAGTAGGTGAAGTCTCAAGGTTGTAGTGATCCTCCATCACAACCCTCGAGGGTTTATTGTGACTCACACCAATTCAAACTTGACCAAATGAATTAATATGCCTAACTGTGCCGACCACTTTTTTGGGTGAATGATTTTCCAGATCAGATGGCAATAGTGGGAATCCGACAAACATGTAAACCTGATCCAGTCCACGGTAAGGTAACTTAAGAATATGTGCTATGAGGCCCTGAATTCTCTGTAAAAAATAAAACACTCCAAGCTTGACACTAAGTGAGCTTTCTACACATATTACGTGACTACTTTCTTTAAGTGAGCAACACATAGAAATGTTTGGCTTGGGAAGCCTTGCTGATTCTTCCAGGTAACTTGTAGCTACTCAGGCTCGAAAGGAGCTCAGAATGAGCTCCTTCAAAATCATATCTGTAGACTGAAGACCATCTTCTGGACAATATGTCTTCAGTCAGCAATACTGAAAAGGTTTCCCCTTAGGTGGCTGAAGCAACTGAATATGTAAATCAATTATACTTGAAATTATATCTGATTCAATGATACAAAGTTGTCTCTGATGTGGCTTAAGCACAAGTATTTGCTGTCCTACTCAGGGGAGTTCGTTATCTCTAAGGATGCTGATTCTGATGGTCAAGGATTCGGTGCAAGGGACATTCAAATAATATTCTGCTCTTGAAGAAGCAAAAAATTGGTGCATCACCTAGACCCCTAAGTTTACTGACAGTTGAACATCTATGAAGCTCTTGCTCTTTATCCGATGTTACATGAAGGGCAGTTGGGATCATTCAGAGAAGTCAGTGTCCTCTGTAGATTATAGTAATAATAATAGCGACTTTATTTTCCATTTTACATAATGAATATTTCCATCTTGAAATGCTAATTGTTGGCATGATAGGCGGAGTTCAGCTTGAAAAAAATGATATGACATTATAATTTGACTATTCAATTGAGCTGTTCTTCCACTCAACCTCATAACGCGAAATATAACGAAAAAGTAAAAAAATAAAAAACACTCTTAACATTATTATCTAGAGGTGTTCTGCTTCTTCAATAAAATTATTTTCAATTTCACTTTAAACTTATCTAACTTCATCTCTTTCAAACTGTTCGGAATTTCATTGTAAATTTTTGAGATCTGATAACTGTAGGATCTTACATATTGTTGTGTTTTGTGCAATGGGGGTGTCATTATATAGATATTCTGGTGTTTTAGTTTTAATTACACTATGATATAAGCTGGCAGAGTGGAGCAATATCCGATTACCCATATTCAACCAGTTTATATATTTCAAAGTATGGGTAATACTTTCATATTTACGAATACCTAAAATCAATCTTGAGCAAGAATTTCATATTTTTTGTATTTTCTTTTTATAAAAAACTGTAAGATTTGGACCATACAGACAATCTGCGAAATTAAAATCGGACAAAACCAAGCTCTCGCAAAGTATTGATTTGATTTTTCTTTATAAATTTTGTCTACTACTGTATATCAATTTCAAATATCCATATGGTCTGCGAATTAGTTCATTCACATGGTTTTCAAAACGAAGATTCTCATCTATAATGACTCCTAGGTTTTTATCACAATCAACCACTTCGAGTATGTTTTGCCAATTTTAATTTCCACAAGATTTTTTACAATATTTCAATTTTTTTTTTGCCAAAGACTAAAATATTTGACTTACTAGCATTAGTTTGTAGACCATGGTTTGAAGATGAAGCTACAAATGCATTGATATCAATATTGATGTGTTCACATGCATCAGCAATGTCATTAGGATCAAATGAATGATAAATTTGAGTATCGTCTGCATAAAGGTGCATTTGACAATATTCCAAATGTTTGATAATTTGACTTGTATATAGCGAAAATAGAACAGGCCCAAGGATATATCCTTGGGGTACACCTGATTTCAATGATAGGTATCAGAATAGTTTAGGTCAATACGTACCATTTACCGTCTTTCCGTCAAATATGATCGAAGAAGGGATACTGTGCTTTCAGTCAAACCGAGATGAATCAGAATTGATAATAAGATATCATAATTGATTGTATCAAATGCACGGGTAAAATCAAGCATAACTAAGATAGTGCATTTACCCATGTCTGCAGCTTCCATAATATAATCCACTACATGGAGAAGTGCCGAAGCGCCACTGTGGCCTTTTATGAAAACAGACTGAATAACAGGAACAATACGAACAATTTTATCATTAATTTTGCCGAATACATTTCCACCGTTTGTGCATACCGATCCATTTCTTCCTGGCTTTGCCTTTGTCAATTTCAGAATTTCCAGCCTTTCCATAGTTAACTCTTCTCTCAGCACAATACCTGTTCCTTTCAATTTCTTTTCTGCAACATATATTTCTTGTTTGATATCAAGTTGAGTAAATTTCACAAATATTGGACGTACTTTGTCGTTAGCATGTCCAACTCTGAAGCAGAATTCAATGTTATACTTGCATATGTTTATAGCAAGTTTTGAAGCAATTTCCAGAATACGTTCACAGCAATTTTCATTTTCAACTTCTTTGACTCCAAAAAATCTCAATGATTTCTTCTTATTATAGAATTCATAAGTTTTATTGAGGTCTTTTATTTTTACGATCTCATCTCTTAATTTCTCCATTTTCTTCATTAATATGGAATTTTCATTTTCCAGAGTTTTCAATCTACCCTCGTACTCGTCACTCAATGTCTTTACAATTGTTTGTGTAATTTGATTCACAAACTCTTCAGAGTTACACAGTTTCTTCACTAATGTTTTCACTATGGTTTGTAGTTCTTCATCCATTTTAATATTTTTCCTGAGGACGACATAATTATTAATTATGCGTTAATTCAAAGATATATTTACACAATAAGTAAAGTTTATATTGCAGAAGTTTTTGAAGGATAATCCGTAGTATATTCCACGTTTAATTAACTTTTTAACCATGAGAGATTTAATTTAAACAGTGGCGTGCACTGTTAGTTAGTGTGTTAGTTACTATATGGTCCGTAAAAATCTCTCAAGTACATCATGAAAAGAGGTCCATTAAGAAAAATCTGCATCACCGAGACATAAATTTTGATGACGAGATGACGCCCGAAATCTCGAAGGTTCTGTTAGTCATCCATCTTGTCGTCATACACACCTTAGGATAAGGCGTCGTTTAGAATGAATTCCACTTCTACGGGTTACATCTCACCCAGCAGAAATATTAGGGATATTATAACATCCCCCGCTGTAAGGTAGAAAGAGATTCCGTAATTCAGTCATCCTGCAGAAACGTTAGAGTACATTCCGAACATCTCACCCAAATTTCAGACCATTCAACAATAACAATTTCAATTACTAGTTGAATATAGGTTCAAGACAGTACACCTCGAAGTTTACTGCTCAAGAACTCTCATGTAGAGGACTACGTGTATGTGGAATGAACTTCCTGAGGACGTTTTTTCGAATAGATTTAATCTCCAGCGATTCAAATTCAACGTTAATCTCTACTCTTGCACAGGCACCGCTCTAAGAGCGCCTCAAGGATTTTCCTGTAGTACTTCTATTCTGTTCATGTAAAAAAATATAAAGTGGAAATTGTTGATATTCCAGAGAGACTCGCATTTTTAATGTAGGTAATTCACCACTATATGTAGTACTCCATGTGACCTGTTTATTCTCTACACAGCAATATTGTTTCACGAATTTTAATTTCTTCACAATTCCACGGGAAATGGCCTTGGGTAGTCCTACCCTCGTCAACTGATCCACGTCAAAAAGTATGCATCGCAAGAGATAATTTTCTCCAGAACGTCTAGCCCCGAGTCACAATTTGCGAGATGAATTAGATAACATAATTGGGCGTAAAAAACAACGCCTGTAGTTATACAACCGGTGTTGGACTGGAGAATAATGATCGACATTAAAAGTAATGGGCCTATAGCTAAAAAATGATGGCTGAATAAATACCTATAGATGTTTATCCAGATGCCCAGATAGGAGGAACGCGTGAATTTGCACGTGTTTCTGATTATGGATTATGTGTGTTCAGACTGTCGTGAGGGGCCACTTATGTATACATTTTGATTAGGTTGTTTTGATTGAGAAGTATACAGAGACATATGGAAAAGTTTTATTTCAAAACTTCATCATCTTGCATTACTCACAGGCTTGTGCTTTAGGTAGAGGTAATGACAACTCGTTAGTAGTTGAGCCTAGCACTTCTGATGAGACTGGCTGATCAAAATAGCACTGCTTGGTATAGAAATGGAATTTTTGTTTTTTGGGCTTTAATTTCAACTAGTTTCCTTGCAAAGTTTGGTTCTGCAAGTTACCGCCTTAAGTCTTCTATTGATACCGTATATGTTGTTATCGTAAGAGGAGATGTCATTGCCCATACTTTAATAAGCTTGCTTTTTGAGGAGACAAAATAACTCTTGTAACAAGACCTTTTTGGCTCTGTATCTATATAATTGCCTTGCCGTGAAAAACAAAGGACGATCCCGCTCAGTAGTTGGTGTTATAGTTCGACTTTGTCACTGACTGCTTCGAGAAGCCTTGTTTATATTTAAGTCGAATGTCATTTACATAGATTGCGCCTTCAAGAGGAAAGATGCTATTTCATCCACTCACTAAAGCTTATCCTCCAAGGAAAATTGAGTTCAGCAGTGCATTTGTAGTCGGACGAAATGACAAAGTCTGATATTGGATCATGAATGATCCATTTCTGAGCTCTGGTTTCAAATAATACTGATAATGATGAATTACAAAATTTTCATAAGAAGTCGCAAATATATCTTGATATTCACTTCTCATTATCGGTTTGTATGGGAATGAGACTCGTTGAATTATATTTCAATTGTAATTTTCGAATCACATCAAATTTGGCCAGCGCTAGTTATTGGAATCTGTTTTAAAAAATCTGTCTGTTCAAAATCTGTTTTTCTGTTAATCAGCTGTCACCCCCATACGAACGACAACTCTCAGAAGATGAGAAACTTGTGCGAGTTAAGGACTAACGAGATCTTACCTTTTAACGTGTGATTTCTAACACGGTTGCAGAATAATCCCAGCTTCACCCGGATAAAATCTTTCGAGAAAAATGTCTGGTCGAGGCAAGAATCGAACCCACGGCCTTCCGATCGTGAGTCGGCGCACTACCACCGCGACTAATTCCACGAATATTAGAGTTCAATGTGTTTATATGGTGATATCAGGTCATAACCAATCGATATGAATTTTAGCTATTCAATGAGAACTAGAACTGGAGTAGAATGAATCAAAATCAAGCACGTCTACCAAATACAGAAGTTCAAAGTAACGAATGAGTCTACTCTATCTCTTAAAGACGCCAACTCAGTTCTGATATTTGGTATCAGTGCTTGTTTTAAAATAGGTTTATGATAAATCATTCAAATAATTATCATAACGCTTTTCGTTCATCCAGCAGCAGGGCTATGCTGAAATAAAAAGAGTAGAACACCTACAGATCGGTTCCGGGATAGTTTCCTCATGAGTGAAGGAATATTTTTGTCAACAAGATGGAGATTTTTCTAGTTAACAAATGTTCCTCACAGACGAAGATTCTATGCATGCAGTTGAGCCACGTTTGAAGTCAGGGGAGTCCCAGGCACAAGTTTGAGCCAGATTTGAAAAAAATGTTCAAACTACAATCACTGTAACTTCAGTCAATGATGAATATTGTAACGTGATCCAGACTCTCGTTCAGGAAAATATCGATCATTCCTCGTAGCATTCCGGCCACCAACCCACTTGAAATAATCACACATTATATCCATCCACTTTTTCCTTTGAAAGGTTTCTCTCCACGAGTATAGCTTATTATCCATTTGTGTTTCAACCTTGCTCAAAGGAGACAGGAAACAGAGATTGTCGCCATCTCAATGAGTTTCTGTTCTGAAGGAGCACGTGGCTAATCAAAACCAAAAATAGTTATATGGATAATATGCACAATGAATATTATTTCGTTTGAGGTTGGAGGTTGAACGAAATCATTGAAATTTTTGGAATCATCAGCAGATTTTTTTCGAATATTCCTGGAGTTTTTTTCCAAACACCAAATCGTTATTTTCAACACCTCGACACGTGTTTTGATCACTAAGTAATCATTTTCAAGAGGAAGATAAAACTTTAGTTTTATCTTTTTTTTGAAAATGAGTCTGTATGAGTCAGAAAGTCTGTATCATTTCCATCATTGTATCGGCTGCAAATATTGTAATCTTCCCTTGTATATCGATATTAGATTATACGAATAGTATAAGAACAGATATCATTTATGAATATAAAAAAGACATCTTTCACTAGCCCACATCAAAAAACTCTCATGGGAAATTCAGCTAACCACTACCAACTAACTCAGTTAACATTCAGTATGATTCAATGTTCTGTGATAGTGGGATTTATCTATTTTACATTCCTATAGAAAATCAAGAAATTATTAGAAGCAATTTTGAACCACAACCTATACATCTGATCGAAAAAAATTAAAGGAAATACCAGAAACAATGGTATCTCATAACATTGTATAATTTAAGATAAGATAATGGTTGATATTCATGGATATATAAAGTCAATGTTGTTCGTAGGTGCTTTTGAACTCATCCAAAAATATGATATATGTTAGATTTTGTATAGATATTGTTGTGTGATTCAATATATGTGCATTCAAAACTTATGTTGTATTTCTCGATATCTGAAATATTTCGGAAGCAGATAAAATTGATCAAGAGGGTAAAATTGTCATTTTCGAAGTATCTCCATTTATCATATCAAGTATATAATTTGATTCATTCATATGTAAATGAGTATTTCAAGGGCAAAAAATGTCATAATCCATTTCGGAATGTTGCCACCATCGATTTTTTATACATTATAATCTAATTGTGGCAAAATCTGTTTAGTACGCCTGTAATTGAATATTTCTAATATTTGTAAGAGAACACTTGGGTTCTTAATGTTCAAATTTTATTCCTCTCATTCAAGTTCTTATCATTTCCATGAGACATATATATTCATTGAGATGCCCCTTCTCTAAGTGAAAAGCAACATTTATTTGGCTGATGATTTCTTACTGTTCTCTCTGATTGGAGTCTTTAATGGTTCATACTTATAAAGCAGTAACTTTTCGTGGTGAGCTTTTCAGTTTGCATGTCTACATGCCAAACTATTCAAATACATACAGTGGACTGACTTATTTCAATATATCGCAAAATGGTACACTTCATTATGCATTATGTACCATCTTTATTAATAACTGTAGAGATGAATAACTTCTTTCTACATCTGCTTTATGTAAAAACCCAAGTAAAGCCTTTTCCATTTACGTATAAGTGTATTCCAGTATATCCTAAAATACTGTGATGTAGAGTTGAGAAATAATATTGGCGGAGTCTACGAGAAAAATCGACTGTATTATTTACGCATCGGCGACTTCGCCAGATACTCCACACACTAGCGGTATCACAAAGATTGTGAAAAATGATAGTGTATCAATTCTAGTCCAATAGATCCAATCGATATGTTACTGAATTGAAATTATGCTGGTCATTGACAGCATTTTTTTTTGGGAAATGAAACTGAAATGACGATTTGGCCGTTCAACATCATTTAATGAAAGTATAACTGATCCCAGTCTGTTAGTCTATTCATCTGTTTGGGTATTCTTGCGAGCTAATTTGGAAAACGGCTCAACAAAATAAATATTCAAATACATACAGTGGACTGACTTATTTCAATATATCGCAAAATGGTACACTTCATTATGCATTATGTACCATCTTTATTAATAACTGTAGGAATGAATAACTTCTTTCTACATCTGCTTCATGTAAAAACCCAAGTAAAGCCTTTTCCATTTACGTATAAGTGTATTCTAGTAAATCCTAAATTACTGTAAAGTAGAGTTGAGAATATTGGCGGAGTCTACGAGAAAAATCGACTGTTTTATTTACGCATCGGCGACTTCGCCAGATACTCCACACACTAGCGGTATCACAGAGATTGTGAAAAATTATAGTGTATCAATTCTAGTCCAATAGAACCAATCGATATGTTACTGAATTGAAATTATGCTGGTCGTTGACAGCTTTTTTTTTTGGTGAAATGAAACTGAAATGGTGATTTGGCCGTTCATCATCATTTAATGAAAGTGTAACTGTCTATTCATCTGTTTGTGTATTCTTGCGAGCTAATTTGGAAAACGGATCAACATATTTTCAATGAGCCAAACATAACATTCTACACTGGAGATTTCTTTCACTCAGTTATGTTAATTAAAAATAATATCTATAGGAGAAAAGTACTGTAAAACTACTGTTCAGTTGTTAAGGCTGAAACTTTAGTTGACTATATTCATAGTTCACTGAACGATATTTTAAGAAATCAAACATAGACAAATATATTAGAATATTTTGAATTGATAACTTCTTATGGCCAGTCTGTCTGGCTTCCCTTTCTATCACGCATAGGTCAGCGGAAGGCAGGCTCCTCCTCTCTCGTCGTACAAAAGATCAGATGTTAGTGTGCGTTAGACATGTATTGTTGACAGTATCATAAAAATTCAACCAGCAAAAACGAAATATTCTTTTATTACTTGAAATGATGATATTAATTTTATGTGTGAACATTATTAGTACCATTCAATCCTACATAAGTACCAATTGGCTTATGGTAGCCATAATATATGTACATACATCAAAGAACGATTATATGAATAAATTACGTTTCCTTACATTATCATATGAATATACATACAATTCAGATAATAATCTGAGCTTGTCTCAAGATGAACAGTTTCGATATTGAATAGTTCAGTTTAGATTAATTAAATTTATCACTTTTGTCGGGCATACGTTTTTTTCCATTCTGGGGATTATTTAATGCTCTCCCATGCGTGCCTCAAATGTTTTTTCTAATGGATTTATTCAAACAGATTTATGTCAATTTGAAAGTCATGTTAAGTAAGTGATATGGAACTACTGTTTTCATATATGTTGGAATTGACCAATACTTGATGAAAATCCGTAAGTAACGTATTTTGTAGTTTGTAATGAATCAAAGTACCTGACCTTATAGAATTTCAGTTCTCACATTTGAAACAATTATCAGTACTGGGGTGTCAATTTTAATTACTGAATGATTAATTAGAATTCCCCGTTACTAAATATTTTTTCAAATGTGGAAACTGGGACATAACTCATATAATTCAATTCATTGAGTTAGATTTCTCTTATGAATCAAAGGTGGGCAAATACACGAGGATATATGAAGACAACAAAAACTGAAGTCCCACGCGAACAACAGTTTTGACGAATGAGTAAGCTCTATAATATCATCTGTAGAGTATTTCTTATGTTTTTTGAATAGGTTAGGTCTTAGGTCTGAAGTGAGTGGGTCTATTCAACCCTCCACCGCAACCCGCAATGGTTCATTATGGCTCACACCTATTCACACTCGATCAAATAATTCCAGCTTCTTAACAAAGCTGATTAGTCTGTATGGTGAGTGGTCTTTCAGGTTAGATGATAAGAGTAAGGCTATACCGAACTCTAAAAACTTGATTCAATCCCAATCGCGGCAGGCACAAAGTATATGCTCTACTGTTTCATTATTTTCCAAACAAGCGACACACACTGTCTGTCGACAGTCCGAGTCTCTGCATATGATGATTCAAATAACAGTGACCTGTAAGAAAGCCTGTTAGATATCGTAGTTCATCCCTACTGTAATCCAACAACTGTTTGGTATCAAGCTTCGAAAGGTGAATAAACGCCTTGGTGTGAGCCAATCCTGGAAGATTCTGTCAGAGGTCCATAAATCTTCTTGCCATCCAGGTGTTCAATGTTTGTTTGGCAAAGCCTAAAGCGATGCCAATGATAGGTTTTGGTCCGATGAAGCTGCTTGCCGCACTCTCCTTTGCAAAGGAGCCAGCAACTTCATTGCCTTCCAGGCCAGTATGGCCAGGAATCCAGACCAGAGACAATCTGTTAAGTCTTCCTATCGAGGGGAGTCGTTTTTAGCAGTTTGCTACCAATTTAGACGTTGCTCGGTAGGAGCCAAAAGTTTTGAACGCTGCTTGACTGTCCAAGAATATTTTTATTGACTCGAGTATGAGGTTGAATTTATCCAATCTTTCCGCACACAATTCAATGGCGTAAATTTCCGCTTGAAATACAGTTGCATAAGTTCCTAGGTAGGTAGACATCTCTCTCCTGGGTCTGCGACTAAAACACCTGCATCAGAACCGGAAGGTGCATCCATCTGTTAACCAATAACATCTATTCTTGATATTTCCTTCTCCTGGAGGATCCATTCCTCTCTACTCGGGAATAGTACTTTATAAGTCAGATCGTAGTTGATACTTGGAGACATGAAATCATAGGTCATTTCCAGAATGCTGTGACTTCTAATGTCAACCAACAGTCTGTTGCACTTTGCATTGAACTGATTTGTGCAATTGGCAATGTGAACAAGTCTGTATGCAGTCCATCTAGCCTCTCTCTCCAGAAGAATGTGAAGAGGAGGTAGATCTAGAAGGATCTCCATGGTCACTAACGGTGTGGTAGTGATGACAAGACTGATAGCCAAACAAGCCTGTCTCTGTAAGACAGATAGCTTTGCTTGGGTCGTTTTCTGTAAAGCCTTCAGCCACCAGGCAATTGCACCATAAGTGATCATTGGTCTGACAATCATCACATAAATCCAATGAATTTATTTGGGATCTAAACCATAAATCCTTCGATATGTCCATAAAGGCACTCTGGCTTTGTGTAAAATTTTTTCAAAGTGAGCGTTCCAGGTGTCTTTTATCAAGAAAAATGCCAAGATATTTCACCTTCGTTCCAAACGGAATGACCTCGCCATTGAGGGAAAGTAGGGTTACATCGTCCAATTTTCCCCTCCTGGTGAAGGGGATCAACACAGTTTTGCTGGGGTTGACAGACATCTGCTCCCTCAGGCACCAACTGTGAACAACGTCTAACATGCTTTGGAGGATATTACAAGCTACCCTTCCCGAAGTGGACCTTGCCAGGATGAAAAGGTCATCTGCATAAGCTTGCGGATCAACTCTTCTTCTGTCGAAGGCATCAAGCAGACTATCCATCAATAGCGACCACGAAGGGGGAGATAGTACCCCATGTTAAGGGCAGCCCCTAGTGACCCTGAACCTAATAGTTTCTACTTGAAGTGTCTTATTTGCAGTTCCGCTAACCAGCATTTCATAGATCTAGCCAGTTATGGTTGATTCTATACCCTTCCTAGCCAGAGACAATCCTATAAATTTAGGTAGTGCATCGTCAAATGCTCCTTCAGTATAAAAAATACAGCAACCGCAATATCCTTGTTGTCAAGCGATTGGGAGATTTTCTCAACAAGGTTGCTTAGTGCTAAATCTGTCGATTTGCCGGTTTCATAAACATACTGGTGGTTATTCAAGGGGGTTGCATACAATGCTACCCTTCTGACGGATCCGTGTATTATCCTCTCAAGTCCTATCAACAGAAAGGATGCAAGGCTGATTAGTCGAACCGATTTATGGTGTGGATCTCTCCGACCCACTTTAGGTATATATACCACCCTTGCTGCCAACCAACTGGGTGGTATATAGTTCCACGCCAGACTAGCTCTATACAATTTTATGAGAATAGGTAAAATAATTTCCAGTCCGTTTAGAAGATGAGATGGAAATAAATCAGGAGATTGGAAGGGCTGAAACGGCTTGATAGCTCATTCAACTGCCAGAGCTGTGATAACCTTCTTTGCGACCTCCCAATTGTTCTTTTTTGGGCGTCCTGGAAGGGCTGAAACGGTTTGATAGCTCATTCAACTGCCAGTGCTGTGATAACCTTCTTTGCGACCTCCCAATCGTTCTTTTTTGGGCGTTTAGTGCCCTCGAAGATGGGAGGTCTATTGTTATCAAGAGTCAGATTTCCAGGAAAGTGGTTGTTTATCAAAAGTTCTAACGTTTCTTTACTAGAGGTTTTTTGAATAAAAATCAATTCAAATTCCCATGAAGTAAGTGGAATGGGCAGATTTTTTCATCAGATATAGATCCACTTATTGTCCATAGTCAGTAACATTCAAAAACATAAAAAAATATCGCGAAGTAATTCCTAGAAACTCCACAAAAACCTATTCTCCATCGATTTAGGTATACTTCTTTGGAAAGAATTTCTCTCCCGAGCACGAACGTCTCCGCATTCTATATACGCGTCACAAAAGACGAATTCACTGTGAAGTATCGCCTTCGGCAAAATTCATGAATGTCGGTGCATATTCATGCGCCACAAATAACTTGAGAGCGTTTCAACCGGCAGTCGGCCGTGAAGACAAAACACTGTAAGCTCGCTAGTTGCTACACATGAATACGTACTCATTCACGATGTACCGTCAATTGCGGACTGAAATGTCCGAAAATGCGGAGAACTGAGCCATTTACAGACATACTGCACGAGATTGGAGATCTTCAGTTCGGTTGGTATCGACCGTAGTACATACTGGAAGCAAACAAAGTACATACGTACTTTTTGCTTCCAGAAGCGAGAATGTTGAAAAACACTCGATTCATAATCATTTTATAATCTATAATATTGGCTACAACATATGTCCGATAAAATGATCGATTAATTCAATCGTCTACTTGTAAGACCAGATATAATCTATAATTTATCGAGTTATATTCAGAAAAGGTGAATAAAATCAATGATATTCGATAGTAATTGATTCTAGGTCTAGTAAGAACAGATTGAGCAGAGGTGAAATATTCGAAGCAGTTCGATCTTCCATTAGATATTGGGAATTTTCAAATTCATCAATTTCCATACTTTTCAGGAGGTTGAGTTCAATGTTTTCAAGAAATGAAGGATTTTGAAACGTGGTCGAACTTACTTGAGAAGCGTTGAATTCATTTTTCCTTAATTGATAAAATGTTTATGTTCTTTTACAAGTACTTTGAATGTTCTTCTAGTTTCACCTTAATCAAACACAGTCATTTTGGAAAAATCTTGAAATCTTCATGATAGGTTGACTCAAATAAACTTTTTGTGATATTGATGCTCATCTCCCAGTATCGAATACATTTCCTTCACGACTTGACTGTGCAGTTTTTAGACGATATTGCCAGATTGCTATCATAACCATCATTGTATACAATTTGTTCCACAACATTCAGTTTTTTAATGAAACTCATATACGTCAAAGAAAGATTTAGTAGTCTGTGGATGATGTGATGTGGACTACTTTGTTTTAATACGGATGAGCGGAACTATTTTGAATAACAATATTCATGTGGGATGGTTTATTAAAAACCGAAAAATCGGATTTGTTATCATTTTTCGAATTCTTACTAAATGAATCCGTAACTCGAGCATGCATATCAAGGAAAAGGAAGGCAAGAGTTTGGTGTCAAATAGATATGGAGTTTGAAAATGTTATGTGAATCGTCTCCAATGTTTTATTTAGGTCAGACTGAAAAAACATTCAATGTACGCTTGGAAGAATCCTATATTCTTTTTCCTAGAACAGATTGAGCAGAGGTGAAATATTCGAAGCAGTTCGATCTTTCATTAGATATTGGGAATTTTCAAATTCATCAATTTCCATACTTTTCAGGAAGTTGAGTTCAATGTTTTCAAGAAATGAAGAATTTTGAAACGGAGTCGAATTTACTTGAGAAGCGTTGAATTCATTTTTCCTTAATGGAAAAAATGTATATGTTCTTTCACAAGTACTTACTTTGAGTGTTCTTCTACTTTGACCTATATAAAATACAGCTTATGACCTATATATGACTGCTTATAATCTCCAGACCCATCTGACACCAAAATTTTGTCTCTGTTATACTGGAGTTATTATTTTTGTATTCATGGACCATGTTTAGGCAGTCATTTTGGAAAAATCTTGTTAATGATAGGTAGACTCAAATGAACTTTTTGTGATATTGATGCTCATCTCCCAGTATCGAATACATTTCCTTCACGACTTGACTGTGCAGTTTTTGGACTATATTGTCAGATTGCTATCATAACCATCATTGTACACAATTTGTTCCACAACATTCAGTTTTTTAATGAAACTCACATACGTCAAAGAAACATTTAGTAGTATGTGAATGATGCGTTTGAATTAAACTACTTTGTTCTAATACGGATGAGCGGAACTATTTTGAATAACAATGTTCATGTGGGCTGGTTTATTAAAAACCGAAAAATCGGGTTTGTTATCATTTTTCGAATTCTTACGAAATGAATCCGTAACTCGAGCATGTATATCAAGAAAAAGGAAGGCAAGAGTTTGGATTCAAATAGATCAGGAGTTTGAAAATGTTATGTGAATCGTCTCCAATGTTTTATTTAGGTCAGACTGAAAAAATATTCAATGTACGCTTGGAAGAATCCTATAATCTTTTGGTGATACTAATGGAAATATAGTTCAAGTTACATCGAAAATTCCGTTTATTTCGTTAACGATAGCCATCTATGTCTTTCGAATACTTTTACCATCAACGCTGGTATTCACCAAAGAACCATTTTGTCTCCAATCTTCTTTTTATTGCATATCAATGACTCATTGGAAAAAAACAAGAGTCCAATATCTTGCTTTGGTGACGACAGCACACTTGTCTCGTCATTACATTTGGGTTCCAGGACATCGGCTGCGGATGCACATCTTCACCGGCAGCAGAAGGTTGTATATCTCAATGAGGATCTGGAGGTGATTTTGAATAGGGGGGAAAGTAACCAGGTTTCATTCAGTGCCACGAAAACCCAGGCATCGGTTTTCTCCAAAAGACAAATGTCTCCGAACCGAATATAATAATCTCGGGACAGACAATTCCGCTTTCTGCTTCGATGAATTTGTTGGGTGTTGATGGTGCAAATGGTGCTTCTCAAAAGGTTGGGACACTGATTCAGAAAACTGTGTACACCTCAGCAGCTTTTGATGCTTTATAAAGCTCAGATCAGTCCCACTTTGCAGTCTTAATCTCATGTATGGAGCTCTGCTCCTGAGCATACGAATAGCCTGAAGCTGTTGAATTCCATCCAGAAAAGAGCCATCCGCCTGATTGGAGACGCGAACATCACTTGCAACATTGATAGTCTGGAACATCGATGAAAGGTTGGAGATTTGTCTCTGTTTAATAGTGCTCAAGTGACTTGGCACATTTGATTCCACCAAGAGCGGTACATATCAGAAATACGCGACGGACTGTGGCTGCTCATTGTTTTGTGGTTCAACTCAGCACAAGTCAAACTTCATTGTTCAAGAACTCTTCATTTGGAGAACTGCGTTTATGTGGAATAAACTTTCTGAGAACTTTTTCCAAAAGAATATGAATTCCAGCGATTCAAACCCAACGTGAATTGCTACTTCCGCACAGGCACCGCTCTTAGAGCGCCTCGAGGATTTTACTGTATTGCTTATGTTTTGTTGTACAAAAAATTCGAATTCAAAGAGAACACGTTTCGTTTGAAGAACTTAATTTCTTATTTTTCACCAACTGATAAATTGATTCCAACATGGAACTAAAGCAAAATGAATTGTTCTCAACTATTGGCCAAATTAAAAAGACTCGAACATTCACTTCTCCCAACTTTCTTGGCTATTAGGACCACAGATTGTGAATGAAATCATTATTTCCTGTTGTTTCTGGCATTCAGGAAAAATAATACTTTGAAACTGATCTGTATGAGATATTGTTTTGTTTTTGTCGGAGAATTGTTTGTGGGAAAGTCATTGGTCGAATCTATGTAAAAACTCAGACGGGCATGCTACAAATTGAAATGATTTCATCAAGTATATCAATGAGAAGTTCTATATCAAACAATCATTTTTTTTGATAGTGGCTACTTGTCTGAAGGATTTTTATACTGAGGTACTTTTCATCATTTCAAAGAGAACATACGAATTTTCTATCGAACATAAGACATCGCCCTCTAGCGGAATGAGTCGAATTCAATAAGGGACAGAGCTGTTGGTTTCTATACATAAAATCATCAAGCAAAAAATCAATATATCAGTTCAAGAATAAATGTGAAGATGGCGCCTCCTATTCAAAATACTTTTTCAGACGTAGCAAGATTTCTGTTTCTGAAACCATAAAATGAAAGGCAAGTAACTACGTAGAAGTTGGAGGGTCTGATTTTATTTTGTTTCAATACGTGGTACTTGGCTTATATGAACAGAGATGTCGTTCTACTTCATTGAAAATATCTCTATTATTATAAGTCATGATACTAATTGAACAATTTCAACGCAAGTAACTTCTCCACTTCAATTGGAAAAGCTTCTGTACAGTGAAACACGTTTTGAATAAAGTTCAGACTATAGAAATTATTCAATTGTTATCACAGATGGAATATATGATTTTCATCAAGTTACGGATCAGTGTATTCAAAATACAGATACGAAATGGAGAAACAATGTGTTTTCCAAAAGTAGGTAATTCAGAAGTCATTACTCTTCGCTAATACAAAAATGTGAGAGAAACGTTGGGTTCAATAGAAAATGGAACGATTCTCCATCATGAAAAACAAGAATATATGGATGAAAATATCTATCTCTAAAATCACTCAACTATATATCATGTGCTCATTTCTAATTTGTAGGCATATTCAATCAGTTAATTATTATTCACTTCTCTGTGTTAGGAATCACACGTTGAAAGGTAAGAACCCATTAGTCCTTAGCTCGCACAAGTTTCGACTCCTGAGGGTTGTCGTTCATAGGGGTGCGATAGCTGGTTAACGGAAAAACATATTTTAAATATATTTTTTCTGAATATGCGTCAATCAATGCTAGAAATACAGATTTCAAATTGTTTTCCTATATATAAGATCGAATTTTGTGATGAAATAGTAATCTACAAAAGAGTAACTTTCTGTAAATTCGCTAGATGTCCGAACAATGTTGAACTAGTGAGTTTCAATACCATTTTTATCTTCTAACGAAAAGTTGTCCTTCTGCTTTTAACGATAAACATTTTTCTTTAAATTGTATTTTAATGTCAAAAGTGAATATATTACTGCAGAATCCAAAAAAAAATTACAACTTCGGCGATATTGATTCTCCTCATTATGCAAATTATAACAATGACGAATATGTTTTTCAAACGAAAATTATATCTCAATTCATCATATGGCCATAGTACTGATCAATCTAAGAAGATCAATCACTAAAAACTAGAAACACATCAGGAATGTTGAAAAATCATATCAGATTTGTAATCTCCTTTTCATATCTCTCTTTCCAAAATTTTCAAAATGGCATAACTTCAATAAAATCAACAGTGCAAGATAAATAGAGTGCTATAGAAAAGTTTAGGGAGAGGTTTGTTGGATGTCCTTGCAGTACCTATTGCATGATTTTCAGGGGATGGAGAAAAGTCGATATGTGGAATATTTATTTAAAATTCACCTAGATGTCGTCGCATTAGAAATATCGTAGTAATGTGTTCGAATCATGATAGTAGGATTCCCAGAGTATTGTAATTTCGAATTATTTCCAACTAGCACAATCTATTTCGAAAAAACTACTAGGAATTCTATTGTTTTCGATAACCTACACTTTTTCGATTTTCATAGGTGAATCGAAATCAATATCTATGAATACATTAATATCAACTACAACAACATAAAGTTATTCAACGATCAATAATGAGTGAAATGGTAAGAAAGTTAACTAAATCGTATTTGAGGAAAACTTCAATCAACTTGGCTGCTGAATGGACAACGATTCGAAACTGAAAATATTCATGAAAGATGCCGCCACAATCAGGAAATCATGTTTCGAAATTCAGAAAATATAAAAACATCCTTTAACTAATGTTAACACTAAATAATGCGTGAACTAGATTTGTAAGAAAATAGAGTATGTGATGGAATCGGCCGATCCTTGATGAAAATCCATAACTTTCACTGAACAGTTATACAGAAACGCAACACGTGTTTGAAGACGACACGCCTGAAGGAGCTATTTCAGTGGAACACGTGTTACGTTATTGTGAAACTGTTTGGTGAAAATCTAACAATAAAGTGTTTCTTGAAGAAGGAAATATATACTTGAAATTTTTGTGAAGTTCCTTCGAGATAAATATGTATCTCGAATTCGATTCATCGATTTTCATGGCCGAAGTTGAGTTTGTAATAACTAACTTTTGTCAATTATTGCAAACCAGTACCTTTCTTCTTTCGAAAGCAGATGAAGTGTTATTTTTTTATTTTTTTAAATATCTAGTTTCATTCGTTGTTTCTGGAATATAGAATATTCCAATAGAATGCTGAAATATGTTGGAGATTTTGAAATATGATAGGTTCAGAAGAAAGCATTATTCAGTATGATTGGTGCGATGAGATGATATAAGTCTATAGTCAAAGTGCTAATTTGAAAATGATTCATATCAGAGCATGTATAGAAATCCAATATCTTCGTATCAAAAAATTCGAGAAAAAAACTGTAATTTTGGTATAATGTCAGAAGAAAATGTTTGGGGCCAGGTAGTTTATGAACTGCATAATAATATTAATATTTTCAACAAATTTCTACGCAGAAAAAATGTACATGTAGGCTCACCATTCGATATCCAATACCAAAACCACCCAGAAAACCGTGTCAATGTGCTTTGTATCTTGAGATGCATTAAAAGAAAAGTATACCAGAAATATAGATGTTGGGGCTTCCACCTCTAGGAATATAAAAAATACCTCTGAATCAGATTCTGATTAATATAATTCACACTTAAACCTTTTCATCTTTTTTTAATTTTTGAGAACGTAATGACGAAGATATTTTCATAAATTTGTTCGAAACTGGAGATGAAAAAATCAAGTTACTTCAAGTATAAATGAAGTCTCAGTAAATATGGAAATTGACATATGAGGGAAATGGTCCATACTGTACACACTAAAGGTATCCAAGCTCAGTGTGGCGAGAGAGATAGCGTAACGCCGAACCAGTGTAAAGAGAATCGCACAGTCGCTTGTGCGAGGCGACCCATACCATCAAAAAGTGAAGGAAATGGAAACAGTAAAATTCAATTTGAAAAAAGAATAGTGGTAAAAGTACCTCTGAATCAGAATAATACACAGTTGAACTTTTTCACCCTTTTTAATTTTTGAGAACGTACCGAAGAAGATAAATTTGTTGAAAACTGGAGACAAAAAAAATTAGTCACTGCAAGTTACCTCAAGTATAAATGAAGTCTCGTTGAATATGGAAATTGATATTTATTGATATATGAATTGGTTCATACTTGATGAAAATTCATAACGTGTTCAAATAACACTTCATTGTGTAATTTTCACTGGGCAGTTTACAAAACCGCCACATGTGTTTCGCTACGCAATAACTGCCTCAATCGTTTTCATACTAACTGAATTCTACCTCATCTACGTCTTCACGTCCAAGAAACTACTAATATGTTTTTTATCCTTCGTGAAAAAGTTCTCCTTGTTTGGCCCATATGAATTTTCGGGCAAGAACACAACTTATATAGTCTTGATTTACCGACACTTCACTGCTGTCAGTGATGATGTTTCTATGATGTTTAAAGCACAAATTAGGTGGCATTCAGTCAGTATGACAATGCTAGAGGAAGCTAGAGGAAGCTAGAGGAAGCGAAACTCGTGTTGCTATTTTGGTAACTGAAAATCTATCTGTTCGTTTTAAAATATTTGAATTTTTTCAAAATATTTGTATTTCAAATATGAAATTGAGAAGAAAAACAAATGTATCTCACAATTATGAAAATAGTAAAGTAAAGTCAATAATCTATCCAGAAATGTGACTTGAGTGAAAAGTTGTCAATTTCATTTCGTATATTGGGAAGAATACATTTTGAAAACCTTTTTTCCTTTTTATGTCTAATAATCATAGAGGAGTGGAATAATTTCAGATATTCAGGATCAAACAACATCCACGATGTCGTTTCTTCGAGCATCTGGATAGAAAGTGAAATTCTCAGATATCCGAAAACCAAAAGAATCCCCCAAAATAACAATGACAAATGATGGATACGGAATGAATTGATCTCCAGATCTTAGCGCTAGAAAATATTACTAATTTCCCGAAATGTCAGCAGAAGAAACCAATTTATATTGTCTTTATTGTCAATATTGACTGATCACCGTCAGATCTCGAAAGGACCTTCGACCATTTATCAGGTATTCCGTGACATCCAAACTCTCTCGCGATTCATTTTTTCATTGGCAATCCGAATTTAACGCTTCTCTGACATTTATAAGGGCGAATTAATTTCGTAACTGTCGACATTTAACAAATTGCCAGCTTCCATGTGGTGTGGAATTCTACGAGCGAAGTTGAAGGTCGTTTTTATTGGAATTTGGAATGTTTCATCGAATCGCTCCAAGCAAGTGCGTAGGTATTGAATATGCACCTTATAATAGCAACAAGTATGTTTGTTCATGAGTTCGAAAATTACATGGTAGATTGAAGAGACTTCATGGCAAATTGTGAAACCAAACATTTGGCCGTTACTACGATCATCATGTAAATTGAGAAATAAAACTTCTCATGTTTTTTTCCATCACAAATACAATAAACTATTCATTCGAAACTGAAATAACGTTAGTTACAAATACAAGTGGTAAATAGAAAGTTTTATTTCTCAATCTCCAAAAATGTATCTTGAAGTTTTTCGGCTCAGTAGATTATGCAGAAATACTTATATCAAAATACATCGAAAGCAATATCGACAGTACCGATAATATTGACAAGTATTTCGACAAATATTCTTAAGATTCCGTTGATGCACATGGGCGCTGCAAATTATACAATGCAGACGAACAAATGTGAGTGTATGATAAGCTCACCTATATTGACACACGAGATAATGTATTTCAACATGTGAGCTACGTTGTTACGGTTTCAAAATCACTACCTCAATTTTCAGTGAACCCCCTGTAGATTTTAAAATGAAGAAAGATTTCACATAGTTAAGATATAACAAAAATATTTCATTTCATATTACGATTTATTATGATTTATTATAAACGTTCAAGCTAGTCTCGGATACACCTACACGGTAGGTTGAATGGACTGACGCGTATCAGAAAACAACTACTTCCCTGGCTAATATCACGAACCGACAAGCGCCAGTGCAGAAACCTTCACAGAGAATTTCTATCTTCCTATCTTTGCTGAAATCGGCATATTCACAAAGTTTATTTATAAGATATCGTTTATTTCTTATGACAGTTTTTATGACATTGCGATTTTGCGGATGAAGGGAGATTTTTAGGCCTTCATCTTCCATTTGCCTTTTTGTTGCTAACTGATAACGCCCAACTTTGAAAATAGCGGTTGGCGAATTTCCCCTTCTTGACTCACCAATGTTGGTAGCGACATAAGAGCGAATGATCGTAAGCCTCATGTCTCAAAGAAGGTAACATTGTTCCTCTTCATCGTTTATTTTAGTCTGAACGGGACTCATTCGCATCTCAGAGGTAACAATACCAAAACTGTCAGCGCTACTGTGTAACCCACTTCACCTAGCTATAGAGTACTTTTAATTAGTGTCGATCCACCAACGCAGACAAACTAATGTAAGCTCTGCTACGCTAGTCTACATTGGCTCATAAGAAACAAAGTATCTCAACATCAACCGCAATGT
This sequence comes from Leptinotarsa decemlineata, assembly GCF_000500325.1. Classification (NCBI taxonomy): domain Eukaryota; kingdom Metazoa; phylum Arthropoda; class Insecta; order Coleoptera; family Chrysomelidae; genus Leptinotarsa; species Leptinotarsa decemlineata. Next base: position 35,339 of record NW_019290409.1, read on the forward strand.
CTGCTGATGCAGACAACTGATGTGAGCCAACATAGACGAGCATGTCGTCTACCTTGGCTCATAAGAGACAATGTATTTCAACATCGTCCGCAATGTTTGTTAACGCAGACAAACTGATGGCTCATAAGAAACAATGCATTTCAACATCGCCCGCAACGTCCACCAATGCAAACAAACTGATGTGAGCTGGTCTACATTGGACCATAAAAGACAATGTATTTTAACATCGTCGACAATATCCACCAACGCAGACAAACTAATGTGAGCTCTGCTACGCTAGTCTACATTGGCTCATAAGAAAGAAAGTATCTCAACATCATCCGCAATGTCTGCTGATGCAGACAACTGATGTGAGCCAACATAGACGAGCGTGTCGTCTACGTTGGCTCATCAGAGGCAATTTATTTGAACATCGTCCGCAACATCCACCAAGCAAACAACCTGATATAAGCGTATGCCACGCTCATTTACGTTAGCTCATATGAGAATGTTTTTCAACACCGTCCGCAACGTCCGCCAATGCAGACAAAGTTATGTGAGTCTATGCGACGCTCGTATACGTTGGCTCATAAGAGACAATGCATTTCAACATTGACGCAACGTCCGCATGATTTCCAGTGCGTTAATTGTATCCCTTTCACAAGGCAGACAAGCATCGCTTGTATGTGCATTCATACATCTACGTTTACTCATAACAAACAATGAATGTTCATTTTTCATCCGATGCATGAGTCGTTGGTTCAATATACAGGCTGAACGATCGATTTTCAGTTACTATCGTCCACCCCGTGTTAGGAATCACACGTTACAAGGTAAGACCATGTTGGCCCTTAGCTCGCACTAGTTTCTACTTCTGAGAGTTGTCGTTCGTAGGGGTGTGACAGCTGGTCAACGGAAAAACATATTTCAAACATATTTTTGAACGTCCGCATAATTTGTAGCATATTAATTGTACGCTCGTGTCCATTGGGTCCAAAACGAAATGAAAAGTAGTGATGGGAAGAGAAATCAGAGAGCACAAAAATAAAGAAATGATCATTCCGGTATCTCAATCGTAGTATAATTACTCAGATACTATGTGGGTATCAAGTTTCTTTGAGATAGTGCCAGATTTGGAAGGTATGTGCACCAACATCTTAGTAACATCATATTACTGATGCGGAAGTTGCAAATGTCTATCTTGGTCAATGACCTGTTCACTACTCTGAATCATTTGAGCCCAATCAGAAAGAAAAAGAGATAACGAATGAGAGGGGAACCAAGACTTGTTGCTTGAGCAACTATATGAACCAAGGATGGTAAGAAAAAAATAACTAGAAAAACAAGGACTTGAATTGAAAGAAGAATAAAGTACTTCTGAAACATACATTATCGACCTCCAAATCTCGAACAATTCCTGAAGCAGACTAGGGCAGACCTTCATCGAAGAAAGGAAGGAAGGAAACAAAAATACACAAGGACACTCAACCTTGGACGCTAAATTGGTAGCTACTTCAGAGTTGAAAGAAACAAAAATTGCTTCCAGAAGACATCAATCCAGAGAAAAGGCGAAACAGATTGCTTCTGGGTTTTCGCGTAGCAGGGACCTGTTTTATCCGATACAAAAAAGAAGATATGGATTGTTAACATCAGAGAAAAGACATAAAACAATAACCTTAAAAATTAAAAAAGTCTTTCAATAACGAAAGGATAGCAAGAAGAGTGCGTTTCGAGTACAATGGGGTTCAAAACAAAAACTGGTGTTGAAAGGATGAGTGTGGAACCGTTACCGTGAATAAAAGGGAATTCCTTCACCGCCAGACTGGTCGCAGTTGTACTGGTCCAACCAGCCCAACCAGGCCCAACGTTTCGGTACCAATTGTACCGAAACGCATTTTGTATAAAATTAGTTGTGGAAATTGTGTGACTATTATTATCATGGAAAATGTTAATGATTTTCATCAAGCAAAATAGCTTTTGAATCATTCTTCGACTACAGAACCTTCATCCAAGTTTGTTTCTCAGGAGGCCAGAGTCAGTTTTTTTTTGCTCACTATGCTTCATTTCACTATGGAAATGCTGCTTGTTTCCTTTTCTAGTTCATGTATTTTTTTCACGTTTGATTTATGATTATGAATACTATCTATGTATTCATAACCTACATGAAGACGCCTTTTATGTTTAGGATAGTAATAGCTTGTAATAGTAATAGTAATCATACTTAAACCACAACTTGAAATGATTCCTAATCGAATTTTGATTCTGTTGTCTCTTTAGGTGCTAAAGAATGGGTGGAGAACATATAATACCAACGAATGGTGAGAAATGGCAACATAAAAGCCTGAAGTGAGGTATGCCAGTCTCTGAATGGGATGATCAAAATTTGATTCCATAAAGTATAAAGGTCTTCGAAATTTTTATTTTGATATATGCAAATGATATTGTTAATCATATTGATCGAAGACTCAGAAAACAACCAGAAGCTCAAATATGCAGCCAATTATGTAGTTCTGAACTCAGCCGCTAGAGGTTCACAGCCAATCATGTGAAATAATCAATAAAAGGTTGACACTCTGAGGAATTCTAAAATACGTCTCCAATAACTTCCAAAACTTATATTTATCCAATCAATAAATAATTCGAGTAGGTAATGAAGATCCAAAGTGGTAATTCTATTCGATCGTCTATTTTCTGATGATTTCAATTATTTTATTCATACAAACCGTATTTTACCTATAAAAAACGGAATACTTTGAGAGTGCCATCAAACTTTCTTTCAAGTTATTTAAGTTCCTAATCCCCAAAGATGGAAACTGAATTTGAATATTACAGTACGTCTCGATTTGCCTCAGAGTTTTTCCCGGGGAAAAATAGTTTCCTCGAGAAAATATTCACAAAAGGGTTCGCATACTAGGCACATGTAAAAGCAATTGAATTTTTTGCATAGGTATTATTAGGTAATGATTTGATTCAATCTACTTTCTGCAGATATTTTCCGTAGATACAAAATATGAAGTATTCATAATTTCATTTTCCACTATTTTGACCCATGCTAATCAGAATTGAAGATGCAAAATAATAGTGTCGTAAAAATTTCTTCGTTACTCTTGACGATCGTTGATCGTTGGAAAAATAATATATGTATAATAACATCCGTGATACGGTCAAGGCCATCAGAGTAAGTGAACAGTATGGTTCCTTCCCCTTCAGGTCGATAGAAACTAATCCAATTGTATTCACTTATTATTTGTTAAACTCGATGGATAAACAGGTTCCGGTAGATGTAGTTTATACTCACTTCAGTAAGGCCTTTGATAAGATCAGTAACAAAACATCATTACAGAGACTTGCTGAAGTCGGTGTCAATAACTTTTACTGTGTTGGATATGGTCAACAGGATATATAAGAATGCGTGTCAATTTCGGGATCCAGAAACAAAAATATAATCAGAAATTCATTTTTAAAATCAGTATACGTATATAGTTGTCAATATTGTATTTATCTTTGGAATGGTTATATTAGTTGTTAGAAGTCCCTTGAATAGGACGACTTAGTAGATATGAATAAATTACGCAAAGATGATCTACGTCAGTTCTATAGTTAATTAAAGTTGGTTTTTTAAACATTTTTGTCATTTCGAGAAAAGTTCTCTTTTTTAAATTGGATTCATGTTCTAAAATAGTCACATTGTCATAATCAGGTATGTGGTCTAGTTCAATCGTATGCTCTAGCTCAAGAGTACAGGTTATTTTTAAATTTTTAATACAGCTTCCATATTGATTCAATTTTGAGAGACATCGGTAGACAGCTGTTTCAACTTGCCAAGTTGACACCTAAGTCAAATTGGCAAGTTGACTTGGGTGTCACACCAATAGGTGGTTCCACTTATGTCTCGCTTGCATTTACACACTTATTTTCATCAAGTACTTTTCTTAGTTATTTACATTTTGTCTTCAATCACGGACTGCCTGCCCGGTACTGACGATGTCCAATAGGCTGAAACAGCTGTCTACCGGTGGCTCTCAAATTGAAATCAATACAGAAGATTGTTTTGATCAGAATGATCAAAACAGTATACTTTCATTACACCTATTCCAAGCTTTCGACAATCTTCATGCAAGTAGGTTCTTTGTTTAGCATAAATAATCACCAAGAAAAAGAATCACGAATTTTCACCGCCAAGGGGAAAATAGGTGTTCAAAGTCAGTTTTGAAGTTGGAAACCTGAAGTTTTGAAAAAAAAAGAATTGAAACTTTCTATGTTTTTTACAACCTTTATTTGTAACTAACGTTACTGCAGTTTCGTCCTATGAGGACATTCTCAAACTTAATGTATAACTTTGAACTAGCGCTATCGCAGTTTTATCCTATAAGGACATTTTCAAACTCATACATTAATGTATAAGTTCGAAAATGTCCTAATAGGACGAAACTGCAGTAACGTTAGTTACAAACAGAAAAACATAGAAAGTTTGATTTCTCTTCACTTCATTATGATTTCCTACCACGTAGTGGCTACATCCATCAATTTTAATCTTGCGTTATATTATCTGCATGTAACTTCACAGTATAGGCATCGGACGCCAAGATATTTCTCAGGGGGCATCAGAAATGTTTTCGACTTACTCAATTCTTATCGTTATATTATGACCAAAAATTACACAAAACCTTTGTAAATTGTATCCTATATGTTACTCTGATATATAAGCTACAGCTGCCGGACTAACTCATGGCCGGTGAGAAGCCCCTTCCTCAAGATGTGCAGTAGATGTGAAGAAATCTGTTATCAGGCTTTTAGATTATTATTCGTCACAGAATAAACAGAAGTGTCTTTTCCTTTTTTCCTAATACTTTCTTTGTCATACACCGACGCAAACTTCACGCATATACGATTTTTCCCACGGGCTATGACTCAGTCCGATAGATGTATATTTATGTTAAATGTCATCTGAATCCGTTCAGTTGTTTAGGCGTGAAAAAGTCACAAACATACATACATTCATCGATCCTCACAAACTTTCATATTTATAAGATTAATATAGATAGTATAGAAGTATGGATATCAGTACAGATATAAATTAAAAATGCAAACTGTTCTGTCAGGTGTTCAATAAATTTCCATATTGAAAAATATTGCCACAACGCTCACATACAAAGTTTTTTTTCTATACGTCACAAATATATCGAATCTTTCCGATTTCAATTATGAAATGGAGTTTGCACAACTTCCACGCTCAAAAACTCCAAAGATATTCAGGGAACGCATCCCAACGGTGTCGAATACTTCATGAATGAATCACAATCAAAACGTGATCGATGATTACAACCCATATGCAAAACTTGCGACTCGTGGGTGGTTTGTTAGTCTGAATAATTCCCGATGTTCGGTTGCGCATTTAAATACGGTTGATTGAATATGCATTGTTCAGAGATTCCATATATGTCAGTCAATATAAACGAAATATAGAATGGAATTTTCATTGTATGTACCGAAAGATATACTCGAGCGTTTCAACAGGCGCAGTAAGAATTTCATCAGATTTCCCAATTTACGGTGTAAAACAAAAAATTTTTTTGGATAATTTGGAAATAATAAAGCTGAGTTTCCATTGATTATGCTTCCATATCACTTTGAGATACAAGTATAACAAAACAATGTATCATGTAGTCGTCCAGTAAGTAACGTAGGTAGTTACTCTGGACCAATCTTCGATTATTTTTCCTCATGATTCCATTCCAGAACTCCTCATATATTTTTGACCAATATACTGATTTGATCAACAAATAGATGAGATTCCCCGTATGGAGCTATTGATGAATGTTCACCAAACAAATTGTTCACACTATTCGCAATTTAGGTCGATGTCGACTGTGAACATGTTTGATGTTACCTTCTCCGTTCATTCCGAAATCAAATTTTGCAAACTTGCTTGTAGTCTGAATGAATTTATTCCTTTGTCGCAGGTTTAGCCAGTTCATAATTTTCTTCGTTATGATTTATCACTGATCATACTCATCATATCACTGATCACTGAACATTTGTGATCAAGTAGCGATTCACATTGGATTTGAATTGCTAGAGATTGAATCCATTTGAAAAAATGTTTTCGGGAAGTTCATTCCGCATAAACGCAGTTCCCCAAATGAACGAGTTCTCAAATATTGACGTTCAAGGGGTACTGAGTTGCACCTCAAAACGATAAGCAGCCATTTTCCGTTGCGTATTTCTGATATGCACCGCTCTTGGTGGACTCAAATATGCCAAGTCACTTGAACATTTCCTGTTAAAGTATTTACAGAAGAGAGACAAATCCCCCAAACTTTCTTCCATGTTCCAGATTATCAAGGTTGCAAGTGAGGTCCTCGTCCCCAATCAAACGAATGGCTCTTTTCTAGATGGAATCCAGCAGCTTCACGGTATGCTTAGAGGGGAGCTCGATATATGAGAACAATCTCCAAAGAAGGTCTGATCTGAGCTTTATGAAGCATCCAAAGTTGCTGCGGTGTGTACAGTTTTTTAGTTCGCAACACTGTTCCAAGCTTTTGAGAAGCAGCCTTTGCAATTCCAACGACATGATTGTGCAAAAATATACTGTATTCAGCAGAAAGCAAAATTGTCTGTCATGACATCATTATATCCTGTTCGGAAACATTCATCTTTTTGGAGGAGAAAACCAACCGATGCCTGTGTTTTGGCGGCATTGAATTGAACCTGGTTAGTTCCACCCCAAATCGAACTAACTTTCAGTTCTAAAAACTGATTTGTCTCAAAATACACAGCACGTTCGCAATCTTCGTTACTTCATAAGTAAAACTTTTTTTTTATTTGACGAAAAAATTCATCATCAATTCATATAATTTCAAACAATAATTCATTAAATAAAATGATTTTTGAACGGTGGAAACATAAAATCGAAGTATTTTCAACATGTTTTCGAAAACCAACATGACCTCAAATGCACAAAAAAAGTGCATTTTCTATTGGATTTCCGTAGTTCCAAAACGTTGGCACTATTTATGATCTCTGCTATGAATATATTTTCTCAATGATGGCAAATCTCATTCTCAAGGGAAAAATCAGGGTACAATTGCATTATCATTGCAATTTCAAGCTCACATGATGATGGATAATAAAATTATATGACCTTCGAAAAGTTATACTTTTTTTTATTCAAACATTTACTCAACAGTTTAGACTTCTAGAACATATGTTCACATGAATTTTTTCTCAAAATGCACCCCGAAATAACCTACTCAAATATAACCGTTTATAACACTCCAAAGCCGTTGTCAATACCTAAGTAGTTGTTGGGTTTTGTAACTCCGCTCGATAACTATGAATCGAAATGTATCCCAAGGATCAATAACGGACCTTCTGTTATCAATAATCAACTTATGAGAGTTCCGAAAGAGCTCACAACATTGTAATTGAGTATTTCACGCCGACGATACTGAGATCTACCTGGGTTTTAAAGGAACATAAACATATAATGTTGTTTTAATCATTACCCAAGCAGCGTATATGCAATTGAAAAAATATCCACAAATCAAAATCACTAGTTCGGACTTCCATTGTCTAAGATATAGAATGATTTGAAAATTACAAATATATTAAGGAAAAATAACCTGAAATGAAATAATAGTGAAATGAAATACAAATAAAAATAGAACGATTNTTTTTTAGTTGTTTCAGGAATTTCAAATCATTTCTTATATTAGACCATGGAAGTCCGAACTAGTGAAATTCATCATGAAACATTGTCAATCACCTTCAAACATACAAATCAATAGTTCAGAATTGTAGGGAATTTCATCCACTCGGGACAAATTACGAAACAAACATTTTGATAATAATTTGATGTGAATTGATACGGTACTACTGAAATCATCTAGCTTTGAAAGATGATGAGCTCTGTTATTTGGGAATCATTTCAGTACTGGTGAAATAAGCTCCTTGCCATACGGAGCTCATGTACTGAAATCAAGAAATGCTCTCTCAGATTTTAGCGGAAAGATGATATGAAAAACTTCATACCTGTATGTGAGGTGTTTTGTGCATAAAATGATGAGCTGTTTTCAGGATAGTTATTGATATTCTGAAAATCACTATCTATTATTTCCTAAGTATGAGTGTTTTTTTCTCTAAATTGAGTGGAGAAGCATCACTTTGTGATTCCCCTTCAAAGACACGCAAACTTCTCCTTTTGCAATAACTGTTTCTAGTACTATGACGATTGTTTACATTTTTTATTGTAACAAAATCATTCATCATCAATATTATTGTTACCTGAAAAACACTTCGAATGATGTTACAATACCAAAGCATATCATCTGTATTTGGAAAAAATCATGATGATTTCATTCATTTTCATTTTGAGATTTTCTATGAAAATAACAGCAACTTTATAAAAAACAGTTGTAGCAGCACGTTTACATTGGAAATGGCCACGACTAGCATCTTAGTGAAGTCACTAAGATATTGTTGTGAATCATGCCCTAAAGAAAATAAAGCCGGCCGCTGCTGGTAGCAGCTATAAATCAATTGTGACGTTGCCAAGACCGCGCCCAGTCCGGCCGACGTTTCGCGGCTGTTTAATTTTTGCACCGTTTCGATGGAATTCGTTCACCGTATGTAAACGCAGCCCACTTGCATATCGATATAGTCAAATATAGTCAAGTTAAAGTGACAGTGCGGTACAGGGCGATCTAATGAGGCGATAGATATTTGAAAAATAGTTGAAGTGTTTGGTTGTATTTTTAGTGAAATAAAGTTGAATTTGATCAACAGTGTAGTCGATTATTTTGAACCCAAAGGAAAAAAGTAACAATATACTGTGTTCATTATACGAATTCACAATGCAAAATGTTCTGTCATGTTGTCAGTGTATTTTCCTACTGATTATTCCTGTTACGTTGATTTTCTTATACATCAAGAACGTATTTGGAAAGGGAAACTCTTTGATGTCAATCTTAAGATGGAATTTGCACAACTTCAACACTCCCGCAGGGAAGTGATACTGATGATATTTCTGGACAAACTACTTTGACCATGACGGTGCTGATAATTCTATGAATAAATCACCATAGAAACTTGCCCGATAATTACATCATACATTCTGAATTTGCGACACGTGGGTGGTGTTCAAGCCTACGTGATTCCCGCCGTTCTAGACACGGTTGATTGAATATTCATTGTTCAAAGGATACGTGTGCACTGGTCAAGCCATTATAAACGAAACATCAAATGTAATTTTCATTGTTTGTTTTGTAGCACACGGATTTATCAACAAAGAAAACGATAATGAGATTTTCAATTGAACTAAACTGACACTATAAAGAGGAATGATTTCATTTTTTTATGTTTGTAATTCATAACCTCAATACCAAACCATCATCGTGAGTCGGTAGGTAGGTAGGTCTAAAGTGAGTGGGTCTATTCGACCCTCCACCGCAAACCATAAGGGTTTATTGTGGCTCACACCTATTCACACTCGGCCAAATAAACCCAGCTTCTTAACGAAGCCGATTAGTTTGTATGGTGAGTGGTCTTTCAGGTCAGATAGTGAGAGTACGGTTCTACCGAACTCAAAGAACCTGATTCGGTCCCCAGCGGGGCAGGCACAAAGTATATGCTCTGCAGTTTCATAATTTTCCAGACATAGGCGACACACACTGTCTTCCGACAGTCCAAGTCTCTGAATGTGATGTTCCAAATGAGTGACCTGTAAGATGGCCTGTTAGACATCGTAGTTCATCCCTACTGTAGTCCAACAACTGTTTGGAATCAAGTTTCGAAGGGTGAATAAACGCCTTGGAGTGAGCCAATCCTGGAAGATTCTGCCAGGAAGTTTCTGCTGCCGCTTGCAGCACCCTCCTTTGCAAGAGAGTCAGCAGCTTCATTGCCTTCCAGGCCAGTATGGCCAGGAATCCAGCCCAGAGACAATCTGTTTAGTCTTCCTATCGAGGAGAGTCTTTCCGCTTGAAATACAGTCGCATAAGTTCCTAGGCAGGTAGATAACTCTGTCCTGGGACTGCGACTGAAAACACCTGCACCAGAACCGGAAGCTGCTCTTAATATTTCCTTCTTCCGCAGGATCCAGTCCTCTCTACTCGAGAATAGTACTGTATAAGGCAGACGGTTAGTAACCCTGTAATTATTCTGAGCCGATCCCTACTATATTGAAGTAGTTGTTCGGTTCTTTTCTCGGACGGTTCCCTAATGAAGTTTCTACTGTCTTTGTAGCCACGTACTTCCGTCCAGTACTCTGTGTGCTTCTTATTGGTCCATGTTCTAATCTGGTTTCGTACCAATGATTTTGGTACCCTCAGAGCTGGTTCAGGACCTATATATGAAGTTAGGATTATCCACGAGAGCGGCTCCGGCGTCTCCGAACTCGGGCACCACGTCTGCTCGGCGGGCTTCATCACGATCGTGTTGCCAATGAAAGTAATACTTCGGAAAGATCTTTTTCTTCCAGTTTATGTTTGGAAGTTACTTCTTTGCAAGATCTTTTCGAATAGTTTTTTTTAAATAGATTGTTTTTTTATTTTTGGGAGCTTCCTACATTTTCTCTATAAAAATGGGAAAGTTGAAAGCCAAAACTTCTCCTAAAAATGTACCCTTTCAGTTCGAATAAAAATATTCATAATCTCTGAGTCACCAATCGCCCATTTTCTGTGGATGAAAGCATTTTCGGAAAATAAAAAGAAATGTTAGTGACGTTGTGAATTTCGTCTATAGACCGTCTTCCAATCCTTAATTTTTCACCAAATTAAAATTTCTATTCGATTGACACTTCGAAAAATACTTCTTAATTTCTATGGGTTTATATTTCATTAATTCATTAGATAAAATATCAACAGGATTGGGTCAAAGTGACATCTACTTTGACATATAGTTGTAGTTCATTGCGAAATAGTTCTGTCCAATGTAAAGAGTTCAAATACGAGTAAACAATATAAAATTCAGTTTTTGCACCTTTTTTTTTTCAGTTTCTTGAACTTATGAAAATTTAATTCAAGGGGTACCACCGATATAACAACATACAGCATTAATTTGTTTACAGGCACTCTCTTTTTGTTCGAGAAAGAATCAGAAATGACCTGTTCATACAAAATTCAGTACAGGTGAAAGCATTGCCTGAACTTTGCACTGATACCAATTCTATGTGTGAAAAATTTTGAAAGGTTCGTTTCTGTGCCTGGCTTCAGATAAAGAACACGTAGTGGTGATTTGGGTAAAATTATGGAGAATCATCCATAAGAATGAATTACATCTTCTGAGATAAAGTAGATAATGATTCAGAAGTGGATTATATGAAATCATGTTCTGCAATTATTGATTTTTCACAAGAGTTTTTTCGTTATATAGTGTAGCCAGACAAAATCATCAGAATCATAAAAAGGCAAAATCACAAAATTATGAGAGCACAAATTCATACAAAGCGTACAATTATAAAAAACATACAAGAACAAAATTATCGAGAATCACTAATTGCATATAAACAGAAATAATTTTGAAACAACTGAGAGATCGTCTTGAACGTAGCTGGCTGCACTGTAAAACATTGTTCTGAGGTGGTTAATGCTGAAGACAGCCAGAATCCCGGATCACAAGGGTCAGAGGAGTCCCTTTCGAAAAGTGTTGATCAACAGCGTTAAGTTTCCTTGATGGTTTCTGGAAATAGGATTTCGAATTGTAAGGTTCAATTCTTTGAACCTTAGGGTGAGACCCTATACTTTGCTATATTTTCTATCGAAGCAACCATTAGAAAGAGTAGAAAATTTCAGGACCTTGACACTCTGACTTCCTTATCCAGTGACAATTTCAGTTCAATAGAGATAATTTGGTATTTTTATTATTCCATTTATGAGAAAGGGATGCAAATTCCTATCAAAACTCTCAAGTAAACCGTTTTCTTTGTTTTATCGATATTCTTCTATCGCGAAGTGACTGAGTTAGTCTACAGTGACAAGTGTTGAAAAGGGCAACAGTATTTCTGGAAATTCCTGAAGATGGCTTTCAGATAGGGGCTTTCAATTTGGTAACCCTTTTCAGCACTTATAATTAAATTCCTATAAAAAATCAAGTACCGATCTCCGTCCTTGCCTCCGCAAATCAAGAGCTAGTCAATTCAACTGGGCACATGTACCGCTTTCCTGCTCTCGATCCAGAAACGACAAATGACACGGTTTATTCTTTCCAGGAAATTAATCCATTTGCATCGAAGTATTCGCTATCTTGGGTGGTCTGTCTAATTGGAAGTTGATTGACATCATCAAAATTAAACTTTCATCACAATTTCACTGCTTCAAAATGCAGTTGCAAGATTTGGTCCAGAATAACATACATACACATATTCGTACTGAAACATTGCAAGTTGAATGAAATATTTCAAGTATTAGACAAACTATCAACAAAAAATCAAAGGCATGTTAAAAAATGAGAAAACTCAAACCGCCCCCAGAATTTTTGAGTATGTTGAACGGTTCCTTACACACAATTATGTTGAAACAAATAACAGAAGTTTCTATTGCTCTCACACCATCAACTACTTTGAAAACAGTAATATGGGGTTCTTACGAGCTGAAAGCTCATTATTTGTGATGTTATTAAGAGAAGAGTTACTTCCTAACTTCATTGTTTCTCTTGAACTGCCACTACAAGTTTTAATGCTTTATATTAGGGTGGAAGTTCATCTCTCGCAGAACCGGAATGAAGAAAGTTCCGCCTTTCTGACATTATATAGCATTGTAAAAAAATTCATACAGAATGAATATGAAACCTTGAATTTTATATGATAGGCTGGAAAGTTTGTGGAGCATGAATAGTGGGACATTGTCAAAAGATATTCTGACTTTATGATATATGTACGAGGGGAGGTTGCGTTAATGGCCATGGTACGATTGCGCACGGCTGGTGTAAACCTCGAAAGAGAAATGAGTCAATTGAGGCTGGGCCTATGGCAAAAAGCTCTTACTGCGCAACCTCTGCTGCAGGCAACCAGTAATGCAATTGAACACAGGTTTATGTTTAATAAACAAAATACAAATTAAGCAGAACACAGAGTCAGATGCTATAAATGCAATACGCATATATACAGGCGGCTCAAAAACCAAAGAAGGCTCAGGATGTGGAGTGTACTCCAGATCACTAAGCCTAAGGCTTGAGTGGGAAATGGGAAGAAATACCAGCGTGGTTCAAACAGAACTGGCTCATATCTCAATCGCCACAAAGGAAATAACCAGGAAAGAAATTTCTGGCAAAAATATACCAATCTGCACTGACAGCTGACATGCCCTATTAGCCTTGAACAGACAAAATATAACCTCGGGGCAAGTACTAGAGTTTCATCAAACTTTAGCCAAAGCCTCGGTAGATAATAACATCATCCTGAGGTCGGTTAAAGGGCACGACAGGAGTAAAGGTAATCGCATTGTCGACTCTTTAGCCAAGGAAGCAGCACCTACAGCCTGATGACTTCGACAATTGCGGAACCAGCCAAATGTTACACCTATGCTCAATCCTTAAAGAGATGTGATGGAATCAAAGGATGAAATCTTGCCAGGATCACCTTGGGCGACCCTGGGTAGCTGGCGCCACAGAAATATCTGGCGATGACCAGGAAAACAGTAGGATTTCTGACTGGCCAGTGTCAACTAAGGAGACATCTCCATAATATGGGGCCAGTGGACACACCTCTATGCAAGATGTGTGAACACGAAGATGCGAAAGCCCGGAGTTATAAGACAGTGTGGTCGGCGAGTCGGCGAGTCTTAGCCTACACCTGCCGATATAAAGAAGATGTATCCCAGTGACCTGTCCACCTTCCTGGAAAGGACAGGATGGACGATGACCTAGGAGGACAACTGCTCGGGAGGATGTACAATGAGTCACATGTAGCCTGAGTGCTGTGGGCTCACACTCACCCTTCCTACTCTACAGATACAGAGAGATGTACGAGGGGGGTTTAAAAAGTTCTTTAAGTCAATATGAAGATAGGAGCTCTCGTAATAAAAGCTAGTGAATTTTGTTATTCATCTTGACAGTTACTCACAAAGTTTTAGTTGTAAAGAGCAGTTGTAATGTAACAGTCTTTTGAGTGAGTTAATGTGAGTATTTTCATGAAAATGGATAAAATTAATAATCGAGCTGTTATCAAATATTTGTTTTTGAAAGGCAATACGCCTACCCAAATCAGAAATGAGTTGACTTTTGTATATGGGGATTTTGCACCATCATTTACCACATCGATAATTTTGGGCGGTTTAATTCAAACGTGGTCGTAAGAGCTTAGGAGACGATGAATGTTCGGGACGTCCAAAAACTGCAACTATCGATGGAAACATCGCCAAAGTTCACCAAATGGTGCTAGATGATCACCGAATTAAAGTGAGAGAGATGGCAGAGGTTATGAACATATCAAAGGACCGTGTTTGTCACATATTAAATCGTATTCAAAAAAATTTTATTGAGAGATTTTCACTAAGCAGTTTTACAAAAACGCAACACATGTTTCGCCATACAATGGCTTCACTGGAGTTTTATCACAACACCAATCCGTAATTTCCAACACCTCGACACGTGTTTCGATCACCAAGAAATATTAAATATCCTCTTGAAGTGACCGAAACACGTGTCGAACTGTTGAGATGATATTCTAAATTATGAACACTAGCTGATTGAAACACGTGTCGAGGTGTTAAAATTAACGGTTTGGTGTTGGATATAACTTCAGTTATATTCATTACTAAACCAAAGTTTTCATATAGTGTATCACAGGTATTTTTGTTAATCGTTTCGCAGAAATGGTGTCATTTATTTAATGTTTTTCGCCAGAAAATAACTGTTAGTCCAGATATTTGTAAAGACCTGTTACTGTTTTATTATATCATTCACGGTATACTTGTACGAGTGGGTATTCATCTCACGCTCGTTAAAAAGCCGTTTCAATTCCACATGAAGCAAATCAACTTTTGAATAATGGATTTTGCTACTTCAGATATGACGTTCTTTTTTGTTTCAACACCGAAATAACTTTGATAATGAAACCAGCGAAGTCAAAATCACTATCAACCCAATTTCATAAAATTGGTGACCTGAATCACTGATCGACATGATGTCATAAAATCTCAGTGAGTTTGCAATCACTTGAGTAATATGTTCATTGAGATATACAGTATCGACACATTTTTTTCATTTAGTTCAACACAAATTTTGGAACTCCGACTGATCGGATTCAAAATATCCATCATAGTTATTGCTGAAATGAAATTACAACTTCTTTGGAAGATCCGAAATAATTTTTCCCAACCCATCAAATGAATTATTCATATGATACTGGGAATTTTTCGACACTCGCAGAATTGATCCCTGCAGATATGTGCAAAAGGCGTATATTTACATAAAATGTTCTGTTTCTATTCGCACAACGGTCGTAGTTCCAGTTTGAGTCAGAGCAGGTTTTCAGGGAATGTTTCAAGTTCGGAATTAATTTGTTTTCGAATGCGCCTTCCGCTGTTTGACTAAGAGAGTGTTAAACAAAGATTATTTACATTCCCTTGTTTGTGTACATTTTGGATCAAAATTGAGTAGTCTGTTTCTGATAATATGAAAATAGTTGGAAACATTTCGAATATTTGAATTGAAAGGTTTCAGTTACGATATCAATAAGATTCATCTACAATCAGAAAAAACATTGAGGTTTCACAAATGTATGGATTCCTCTAAAACACATTGTCACGTATTGACGCATATATTCGAGTTTTTTATGATGGAACAGTTTGAAACACTGAGCTCAGAATAATCAATTCGTTGTTGTTTTTGATCGATTGTGAGCTGGAGCGGAACCCTCTTTGATTAGAGCTTTCTCACACCGAAATATTCATGCACGGTATGTCCAACACACTTTTTAATAACTTCAGAGGCTCAACTATCTCGATCAACTCCAATTTGCAGTCACCGAAAGTTATTTTGTGAACTTTTGTGATGTTTTCGTCGGTAACAGCCTCTTTGGGGCGTCCTACGCGTGTATCGTTCTTGGTGCTCATTTACCTCGTTTAAACTTGGCGAATGACTTCTTAATGATTAATTTTCCTGATGCAAAGTCCAAATAATCTTCGTCAAACCAAGCCTTGTCTTCAACAGTTTTTTTCGTCAAAAAGCAATGCTTTATCAATACACAAATCAACACTCGGAATGTTCTAGCATACAAACCAATAGTCCGACAGCTGCGAAATTCAAACAGTTGTCTTTTAAAGGTTAGGTTCGACTAGAAATTAGATGGATTCGATACTGATATCGCCATCTGTGTGTTAATTCAATAATTTTTCAGCCAACCTAATATATAAACCTGTGGGGTTCCAAGTTGATGTATTATAGATTTGGCCGATACTTGATGAAAATCCATAACAAACGTATACAAAAAACATTTCACTGTGAGGTTTTCACTGAACAGTTTTACAAAAACGTAACACATGTTTCTCCATACAATGGCTTCTTCAGGCGTGTCCTTACTGACTGAATTCTATATATTGAATGCTTTATATACCTAATTTCACAATTTGAAATACCTATATTTCAAGTAGCTGAGTTTTACCTGGATATTCAATGTTTCAGGTGTACCTGAGTTCGTAATGAATTAAATTACTTGAGCTCATGTACCAGTTTCCACATTTGAAAAGTTATTTTGTAATGGGGAGTTATTCATTTCCCATTGAACATTCAGTTAATTACCCGAATTTTACAATCAATTGATTTCTTAACACTGTAGAAGATTGAGTTTCAAACTTTTCTTTTCTAAATGTTACACGTTGAATTCATGATTGAACTCATATTCTTCTGCTAAAAGGTGGTATGAAAATGTGGAATTGGTCTTTCTTCTAACCTCTTCAATTCTTTGTGGAAATATTCTCCCTGTTTGGCCAATATACAGTTTTGGGCAGAAGTCACAAGTCAGTTTATATAATCCTGATCTATCCGACACCAAAATGATAATAATAATAATAAATAAGCAGGGATGGCCACTAACACCCTTGGCCTTGGGTGAGTTGCGACACCACTTACCCGAGCAACTGGTGCAAAACCGGACCGGCAGCCCAGGCGCACCCGGGAAGGAGAACTCTATTCTCCCTTCGGTGCCGGCCGTATAACTTTGAACTAGCGCTATCGCAGTTTTATCCTATAAGGACATTTTCAAACTCATACATTAATGTATAAGTTCGAAAATGTCCTAATAGGACGAAACTGCAGTAACGTTAGTTACAAACAGAAAAACATAGAAAGTTTGATTTCTCTTCACTTCATTATGATTTCCTACCACGTAGTGGCTACATCCATCAATTTTAATCTTGCGTTATATTATCTGCATGTAACTTCACAGTATAGGCATCGGACGCCAAGATATTTCTCAGGGGGCATCAGAAATGTTTTCGACTTACTCAATTCTTATCGTTATATTATGACCAAAAATTACACAAAACCTTTGTAAATTGTATCCTATATGTTACTCTGATATATAAGCTACAGCTGCCGGACTAACTCATGGCCGGTGAGAAGCCCCTTCCTCAAGATGTGCAGTAGATGTGAAGAAATCTGTTATCAGGCTTTTAGATTATTATTCGCCACAGAATAAACAGAAGTGTCTTTCCCTTTTTTCCTAATACTTTCTTTGTCATACACCGACGCAAACTTCACGCATATACGATTTTTCCCACGGGCTATGACTCAGTCCGATAGATGTATATTTATGTTAAATGTCATCTGAATCCGTTCAGTTGTTTAGGCGTGAAAAAGTCACAAACATACATACATTCATCGATCCTCACAAACTTTCATATTTATAAGATTAATATAGATAGTATAGAAGTATGGATATCAGTACAGATATAAATTAAAAATGCAAACTGTTCTGTCAGGTGTTCAATAAATTTCCATATTGAAAAATATTGCCACAACGCTCACATACAAAGTTTTTTTTCTATACGTCACAAATATATCGAATCTTTCCGATTTCAATTATGAAATGGAGTTTGCACAACTTCCACGCTCAAAAACTCCAAAGATATTCAGGGAACGCATCCCAACGGTGTCGAATACTTCATGAATGAATCACAATCAAAACGTGATCGATGATTACAACCCATATGCAAAACTTGCGACTCGTGGGTGGTTTGTTAGTCTGAATAATTCCCGATGTTCGGTTGCGCATTTAAATACGGTTGATTGAATATGCATTGTTCAGAGATTCCATATATGTCAGTCAATATAAACGAAATATAGAATGGAATTTTCATTGTATGTACCGAAAGATATACTCGAGCGTTTCAACAGGCGCAGTAAGAATTTCATCAGATGAGTTATATTACATTTTTTATATGATGAATGTGAGGCAGACGGTCCGGCCATAATGAGATTTTGTGCTGGAAAAAAAGTTGACTGAGACAGAAATAGTAGAAAATATATTTTATAGTCTACATGGGTGGTAATTTCTATACTTTAGTCATTCACTGATGATTATAGACAGTAAACTGAATCTTCAATAAAATCCAACCCTCAGCTCGAAAGTCAAAATAGTAGATCTACTACAAAAACCGTAGATATGGTAACACTGAAAACGATGCTTATCTTGTGTGATTTCTGCTTTTTATGCAGTGAATTGATTTTCAATAATTCACAATCTGATGGCATTACGATTTTGTTGTGAAAAATTCAATATTCTCGCTCGTGGCGTGATGTGAATATTATTGCTGACTTTTCTTTTATTATGACAAAAAAAAGTGTTCATGATCGCACAATTGAAAATGTCATAACATCAGATGTCTTTACACGCATCATGACTACTGTCATAACCGAACGTCGTCAATTTGTTCACGCTTTTTTTTTATAGTTATTTTGCTATTTCAGGTGGAGACAAATCCAATATAACGAATCGTTAATGATGTGCCTGAAAGAATTTTACGATTTGTCTTACATATAAGATTTTAGATACACAAGTATCCAAAAAAATTGAAAGTCAATAGTAGAGAAAAATGAAATCATTATGCGAAAAAATCGAAAATACCGACTAGTCTACATAGGTTAGAAATGAATCATCACTACTACTCTATACTATAAAACAAAGTCCACAAAACGTGGTTGTCTGTCTGAACAGTATAAACTGAAAAAATACTGAATGGATTTCTAGAGAGTTTTCCCAATTTACGGTGTAAAACAAAAAATTTTTTTGGATAATTTGGAAATAATAAAGCTGAGTTTCCATTGATTATGCTTCCATATCACTTTGAAATTTTTGCTAAAATGATTTCAAAATGAATGTTGAGCCTAGTTTTGTTAAAGCTGACTCCCGACAACTTTCCAAGAATCGATTTTGAAATGATCGATGAATTTTACTTGAAAAATTTGCAATACTTTGGTACCGAAATAAAGAATGAAAATGATACAGTAGGTGGTATATTTAGTAGGTCCCTTTTATTTATATGACATTCTTTTCAGACTTTGTTTTTTATCGAAGGATGGGAAGTTTTGATTAAATTTTTATTTTTTCTCGGTCCAGGAGCAGTATGGTGACTGAAAAGAGAAGAAAAAATATGTACAGTGAAATGTAAAATCACTCCAGAACATATCAATCCAAAAATAACCTGAAAAAATATTTTTCGGAATGAAAATTAATGTCACGGAATATGCAGCAAAATAGGCACCCACCGAGATCTACCTTTTACAAAAAAACGTTCTTCAATTAGATAATTGTAACAGTTGTATTCACACCGAGTTGACAACAATAACAACAATGGCATCTGTCAAATTGAATCATCAGATCTGTGATTGGATATTAAAAACCAATACACTTGGCAACTTCGCTCTGGACACGATCATTTTATTCGTCAACAGACACGCGGCCAATTTAAATTCTTGCTTTTCGAAATACACCCCTAACTCGATCAGTCTATAAGCAAACCAATATCATTTTCCATAGCATGAAACAAGCCCATTGATGATTCCTAACAGTGTTTGAAGCTATTCCACCATAAAAATCTCGAATTTATGCGTCGGCAATGTGACAATAGATGAAATGTTTTACAACAGAATTGAAAGGGAAAAACCATCAACAGCGATTTGACCACATTCGAAGAAGAAGAAAGTGCTGTTCCGTTGAGACAACGGAACAGCACTGTGTCACAAATCAATGAAAACTATGGTATTAAACACCAGCATGAACTTTAATTGTGACTTCAAATAAAACGCGTGTGCTGTAAACAATTATGTTTGTTGGTAACCAGACACGGCCACTTCACAGCAAATGTGATAACATGAAAATAGTTAACTGACAAGAGATGTCAAAATGTGTTTTTAGATAAATATTTCATTATGAGAACAGAACAGTTAGTAGGTC
>NW_019290409.1:57892-77853 GCF_000500325.1 Leptinotarsa decemlineata
ATAGTGTTACCGGATCTGAAGCAGGTTCTGATGTTGTACTTGGAACCAATTCTTCTTATCCTCTCCGATAATCCTCCGATGTAGGGAAGTGCAAGCACTGGTTGTGACGGCTTCTCGTCCTTGCGAGGCTCCTGCTGTCTTTCAGCCAAAGTCTTCTCTACCATCGATTCGGAGTAGTCATTGTTTTTTTTTGCTTCAAATCGTTTCAAATCATTTTATATATTAGACAATGGGAGCCCTAAGTAGAGAAATCCATCATGAAACATTGTCAATGACCTTCAAACAAACCTGGATATATGTGGAAGAGTTTGAATAGGTGTGAGCCACAACAAACCCTCGCGAGTGGATGGTCGCATATATCCACTCTCTTTGGACCTACCACATTTGGAATTTTCAAATCCAAGCTAAAACACCAGGTCTCTTTTCCGGAATTTTAAAATATAATTTTTGTATCGAAACCAATAACGTTTCCAAAAAAGCAGCAAATAATCAATATTTTTATTCGGAAAATGAAAATATGATCAGTGCAAACAAACCTCATTCCTCTGCTCCAATCTAACAAGGATTCACGGCGGTATAAAACCGCCTCAGTTTCATTTCGACGCAACCTCATGAAAATATAAGTAATGGCTTACGACGAAGCTGCACTCTCAGGTCCGCTGAAAACTGCTGTTTTCAGAAACGAGTCTAATATTTCAGCGAGAATGAACGGGCACAAATCCACAGGATTAACTCTGCTGGAGAAATAGTCGCTACGAATTCAGAGGTTCTGCTGTGGAGAGTTTCAACATACAACTTTATAGTTTGGATCTTGAGAGGGGTACATGATCCGTTTACAAAGTTCGAAATCAGTGTGAAAATGAGCTCCTGAGAGAAAAGAACGATATGATAACAAAATCAAAATTTGTTTGCTTCCTAGAAGTAACAGCATATTTTGCAATCGTACTGACAGAATAATGATTTTATTGAAAAATTTGACAGACCCAACTTTCTTCAGGCAATTGATAAAGTTACTTTCAGACTCTGATTGGAGATTAAATATCAAGATTCCTTGACTTCATCTAATCTTCTCTAACGTCATCTTGCAACTTCGAACCAGTTTGATTTTTATGAAAGGACGTTTGGCTCTCACTATTTTTACTGAAATGTTAGTTTTGTTCCAATCGTTTTTCGTCTCTCTTCCACTTCAATCCTTCCACTCTTATGACTCGATGCTCTAGTTTAGTTTCCTTTTCGTACTTTCTGTCAACTATTCCTTGTTCCCATTTTTGGTTCTTATATCTTCTTTTCTCTACAATATTTGTCGCTATAGTTATTTTTACAAGTTTTCTTTCTCTCTTCTTTTTCTTACACGTTCAATTTCTCCCATTTCTACATTTCTGATTTTTTGAAGCACACCAGTTTGTCTAGCTTTCCTTTCTCTCACGCATACGTCAGCGAAGGCATGCTCATCTTCTCTCGTCAGCCAGATGAGTTACGCTAGTTGCACACACACACCGATTTTGGACGGCCGACTTTGTACTGGTCGTCCAAATTCCAATAGTGAACCACATGTGGGAATGGGACCTTGCACACACGCCGACCGGTGATCGTCGCCGGTAAAATACCAGTGAGCAGCCGTCCACTGCCACTGTACCGTGAAGTAGTGGCGTATATGACTAAATACATCTTGCATACTCACCGGTTTTTTACCGACCATTCCAGTCTCGAATGCTCGGTGAAATTGTAGTTACTACGCATTAACTTCGTTTTGGTAGTAGCCGTCCAGTGCAACTAGCGTAACGCTAGTTGGCGTCGGCGTGTGTGTCAGGTCCCGTTCCCACATGTGGTTCACTATTGGAATTAGGACGACCGGTACAAAGTCGGCCGTTCAAAATCGGCCGATATTTTATTGGTAGCGGGTGCTTGCACACTCGACGGATTTTTATCGGTCAAACAATCAGTTGCTTTGTTGTCGTAATTAGCACGCACTACCAAAACGAAGTTAAAGCATAGTAACTACAATTTCACCGAGCATTCGAGACTGGAATGGTCGGTAAAAAACAGGTGAGTATGCAAGAGTGTATTTAGTCATGTACGTCACTACTTCCCGGTACTGCCGGCAATACAGTGGCAGTGGACGGCTGCTCACCGGTTTTTACCGGCGACGATCACCGGTCGGCGTGTGTGCCAGATCCCGTTCCCACATGTGGTTCACTATTGGAATTTGGACGACCGGTACAAAGTCGGCCGTCCAAAATCGGTGTGTGTGCAACTAGCGTTAGACATGTGTGCGTTAAACACGTACTGATGACATTATTATGAAAATCTAACCGACAAACACGTAATATAATTTCCACTTCAAACTATTCATTAGGTACGTGTTTGATAGCAGGTAGGTTATGGCTCATTTAAAATACAAGTGCATTCTAAATTAATGGCTGCCACTTTCGTGAGAAATGTTGAAAAATTATGGGATATGTAACATTCACTCTGATGAATAAATATGACGTCATGAATACATTCAATTGTCCAAAAGCCAAAATCAGTGAATTTTATCTCCAAATTCTCTGTAAAATCGCAAAGGAAATAATATTCTCAGTAAATTTATTGTTTAACAGTTTGTGGGTTGGTAGTCAATCTGGTTATATCCGTGATTCAACAGGTATTTGTTTCAATAATAAGCTGTCATTCAGTATCTCGTAAAAATTCAAAATGAGTGAAAACGATCAAGAAATTTGTGCTACCGTACTAGATTTTACCCAACAAATAAATATTGTGATAAGTTATTTGATGCCAACAAAATCAAGAGAATATTACGAATATAATTTCGAAAATTTCATGAAAATTTTGAAACCGTTCTTCTCAATTATTTCGAAAATTCAGCAAAAAATTTGAAACTATCGTTCTATGCTTAAACAGCACCTTATGCTAAAATGAACTCAATATAAAGAAAATGTGGACTAAAACGAAAATCTGATGGTTATAAACCGAAGAAATCGTCAACGCTTACCACTCTACGAATAAATCAATTCATCAAGAAAGCTCTAGATAGCAAATATTTGTTTTCGAAGATTCCTTCTATTTGTCTTTCATGAACCTTTTGCAACAATTTTTGAAATACAAAGACACATCATAAAGTTTAAAACTGAATTATTGAACCTCATCAGCCAATCATATTTCATTTGCCAGGCGCCTCTAAAGCAAAGCCTACTTCCGTTAATTCTATGAGCTATAACAGCCGAGCAAGAGGATTTGAAAATATTTCACAGACCAGAAGATACCTGTTTCCACTTGTATTTGACATTATTATATTATTTGAAACCCTTCAAAATTATTTACTCACTCACACAGTGATGAATAAATCATATTGGGGATCTTTATCTTTTATTTCCAATATTAATTGGTAAGTTATTGATATTGTGAGTTACTTAGGGTATCTGGAGGATTAAATTTACCTGGCGCCCATTAAGATATATTTGGAATTTGCTAAGTTGTTTAACCCACTCCCGTCTCCACTGTTTAGCTTAGCCGCGGATACTAATCTGTCTTATTTGTTACCGACAGATGATTTAGTCTCATCTTGTGGTTTGTGAGGTGACAATTTCATTTGCCAGGCGCCTCTAAAGCAAAGCCTACTTCCGTTAATTCTATGAGCTATAACAGCCAAGCAAGAGGATTTGAAAATATTTCACAGACCAGAAGATACCTGTTTCCACTTGTATTTGACATTATTATATTATTTAAAACCCTTCAAAATTATTTACTCACTCACACAGTGAATATCATTTATGTTCACTACACATATCACAATCAGATATCATTATCCAAAGCCATAATCTCAAAAAAATATATTGTACCATTCCTTTCTACGGTTAGTCATAGAAAAAGTATAGTACGCAGTTATAGAATAAGGCCAATTACGTCAACTGGCGAATTATCGCTCTCGGCTAACGTCTCATGCTTACCTATTTTCACTAGTGGTTAATTGGCTTTTTATCGTACTCGGTATGTAATATACTAATTTTGTGTATGTAAATCATTAGTATCATTATTTAATACTATAAAAGTAACAATTGGCTCAAGGTAGGTATAATAATATGTATATACACAGAATAATCAATATAAGATTCTATTAATAGATAACCTTTCCTTACATTATCATATTCACACACAAAAAATTTAAGTAATAATCTAAGCTTTTCTCAAGTTGAACAATCTCAATATTTTCAAAAACTACACCTCACGATTTGATCTCCACAAACTTTATTTGAAAAAATATTCATACACTTGAGAAAGCTACAGCGCTAGCGAAACATGTGATTATATTTTTTCAAATAAAAATTGTGGAGATCAAACCGTAGTTTTCAAAATTACGATGGATCTTCATCAAGTAACGGTCGAATCAATCAGAAAAAAAAAGTCAGATCAGTTTAAGTTATCACTTCTGTCGGGCGTCCCGAGACGCACACATATTTTTATATTCAGTTTCCTAGCCCTCTGTTCAATCAAATCAGTGACTCTTCCTTCTCAGACACCTCCAATTTTCCACAAAACAATCAGTACCCGAATTCTGCTTACATTTCCCTTTTCTGGCATACCTCCCATTTACATAACCTAATTATATCGTAAAACGAAGTGAAAAGAAACTCGTAATTCTACCCGGTTTCCTTTTCCTCCGTCATCGTCTCTTCAGGAGACATTTTCCACTGAGTACATAAAAAAAAGTGGATACTTAAATAAGCATTTCATTCGAGTGAGAATAGAGTGGATGTGTTCCAATATAATGACGGTTATTTTCAACGCCACGAGAAGAAAAACTCATTATTCGCATGTTTTAAGAGCTTGCTTTTTCTTTCATCAACGATATAAATACAGCTTTCCAGTTGAATTATTGGATTTTCAGGATTTCAATTCAATAGTTTTTTTGAGATGATTGTTTTTGTTCCTGAGAGCTGTTGAAGCCGAAGCTTGGCTTGATGAACATTAGTCGGATTCACACCAGGAAAATTAACCATTGAGAAATAAATTGCTCAGTTTAAACGAGGTTGAATGGGAACAAAGACGGTGTTACCGATCAAAACATCAAAATATCCAAAAAAAATTTTTGGATGACCGAAAAGTGAAGTTGATGGAGATAGCTAAAGCTATGGAGATA
This sequence comes from Leptinotarsa decemlineata, assembly GCF_000500325.1. NCBI lineage: Eukaryota > Metazoa > Arthropoda > Insecta > Coleoptera > Chrysomelidae > Leptinotarsa > Leptinotarsa decemlineata. The sequence continues at coordinate 63,030 of NW_019290409.1, forward strand.
TCAAAGGAACATGTTGGCTTTATTTTGCATGCGCATTTGACAACTAGAAAGCTTTGTTCACAGTGGGTGCCGCGTGAGCTCACAATCGATCAAAAACAACAACGAATGGGATTGTTTCATGACTTTTTGTTTATAGTTCACCTGATAGAAATTTCAAATTGAAAAACAGTGCACTTTGTTTCATTACTCTAAGAACCGTACTTTTCCCGTAATTAATTATTAAAAATCGAATGTGGTAGGGTGGTGACGTCACGGCCCTATTCCCGCTTCTTGTTCGATTGACCAATAGGAACAATAGAAATAATGCGACAATGTGCTCTCTCTAAAGGCAATGGTTTCCACAAACTTCGTATTTTTGCTAAAATAATTTCAAAATGAATGTTGAACCTAGTTTTGTTAAAGCTGACTCCCGAAAACTTACCAAAAATCGATTTTCAAATGATCAATGAATTTTACATGAAAAATTTGCAATACCGAAATGAAGAATGAAAAATTGAAACGGTAGGTGCTTTATTTAGTAGGTCCCTTTTTTTTATATGATATTCTTTTCAGACTTTGTCTTTTATCGAAGGATGGAAAGTTTTGATTTAATTTTTATTTTATCTCGGCTCAGGAGCAGTATGGTGACTAAAAAGAGAAGAAAAAATATGTACAGTGAAATGTAAAATTACTCCAGAACATATCAATCCAAAAATAACCTGAAAAAATATTTTTCGGAATGCAATTGGATATTAAAAACCAATACATTTGGCAACTTCGCTCTGGACACGATCATTTTATTCGTCAACAGACACGCGGCCAATTTAAATTCTTGTTTTTCGAATTGTTATTTTTTCTGCAAATATAAAAAGATCTTGGGACCGATTAGGCTTGATAAGTATAATATACCCCTTACTCGATCAGTCTATAAGCAAACCAGTATCATTTGCCATAGCATGAAACAAGCCCATTGATGATTCCTAACAGTGTTTGAAGCTATTCCACCATAAAAATCTCGAATTTATGCGTTGGCAATGTGACAATAGATGAATTGTTTTACAGCAGAATCGAAAGGGAAAAACCATCAACAGCGATTTGACCACATTCGATGAAGGAGAAAGTGCTGTTCCATTGAGACAATGAACTGTGTCACAAATCAATGAAAATTATGGTGAAATTGCATGAGTTGGTTTCCAAATTGCTTTCGCATCCACCATTTTCTCTAAGATCTGGCTCTAAGCGACGTTCCTGTTCTCTGACCACAAATAGATGTTAGCTGGGAAAAAAAATTGGCGCCAATAAAGAGTTAATTGTCCAAACTGGGGCCTATTTTGAGGCTAAATACAAATCATACTATAAAAATGGTGTCGGAAAATTGTATGACTACTATTATGGTCAAAGGCAACAAATTAAATGAAAAAATCAAATTTCATCAAAAAACATTTTTTTGTGCAACTGTCATTAAAAGTGACATTTTTTATGGTTGTCATGAGTATTGAAAAATGATGTATACAATAGGCTACTCTATTGAAAATATTTTCAACACTAGTGTAAAAAATATTTTCAACACGATTCCTTTCGACCAAATAGCAATGAACAGAAGATAATCATCCAATTTTCAAAAAAGTTTCATTACGAATAATGGTTATAAATACAATTGAATTCTGTTACAAATGTATTATATACATTAATTACATTGTTATAACTATTCATAAAGATTGATATTAGAAGGTCAATAAGAACAACTGCTGATATTAGTACCTTGTAATATATTCGAACTAGCTGAGTTAACAATTTCATGGGTATGAACATTCAATTCTTGAAGTGAAGAGGACGATGCTGTAACGATGGAGCTAGCAGTTGGGATTATTCTTCCAGCAATAGTATTTTTATAAGAAATAGATTGATCGATGTAACCCCAAACTACAGTTGTAGACTTCCATCCTCCGTACTCCTCAATATCCATTATATTTGCCCCTGATTCTGCTAGCAAAGAAGCAGAAGATCTTTGGTTCCGGCAGGTTCAGAAACTCAGCATTTTTGAACTCTTTCAATTCTACAATTCTTTTTTATCCGGACATGGACCGTACACAACATCACAGTATGCAAAATGAGTCAACACAAGCGCTGTTGTTGATTTTATTTTCAAACTTATTGATAATAAATGACGATGAGGATAAAGCATTTTCAAACTGATGAAACTCCTTTGAACACATTCTGAGGCATATTTTGTAAATCTAAAATTTACATCCATTTTGATACTTACCTGAATTTTTTGCCACTTTTTTGGGGCATATTACTGTAACAAGTTTTGTTTGGATCTATTTCGAGGTTATGAGCTTCAGATGCTGAAATGAGACAAGCTAGATCTTCATTCAATTCTCGATTAGCAGTAGCAACATCATTAGGGTTGAATGATAGAATAAAGTTGTGTGTCAACTGCATACCTATGTGAATTACAATGTCTTAAAACAGAAACTAGATCACAAGTGTATGCGCAAAATAATGAGGGTCCACGTATAGATCCCTGAGGGACTCCAACTTCAATAAATTCACTGCATGAGTTTCCCTTCGAAGTTTCTACAAACTGTGAATAATTTAGCTTTCAAATATCTTTTAATTAAATTTATAGCAGGTTCAGAGAACTCGATGAAGTTCAAAATAGCAGATAAAATTACATACACTAATGGTACCAAAAGCCTTGGAGGAGTCTATAAGTATCAAAACAGTCAATGTCAGCAGCTTCGGAAATGTCATCAGTTATTTTCAAGAGAGCTGTTGTACATCTGTGTTCTTTACAAAATTCTGACTTGTTGACTGGTAAAATATTAAAGGAATTTGAATAGCATTTGATTTGAAAACTCATTATTTTTTTCAATATCTATGAATAAGTAGGAACCAGGTTTATTGGACGCAGACCGTTAAGAGTATTCGGATTAGATATTTAAGGAAAAACAAGTATTTCAGAAATCTTTTCTTATTTCATGAAATATATTATTCTGCAAACATGAATTTATTATATCAGTGAGATATAATAGTATTATAGGAGAGCAAAGAAGTAGCATATCTATGAGTATATTAAAAATACATTCGTAAACAATATTTTCTGTTACCGGCTCAAAGAGAAATTTGTTAATAGATATATTATTTTTTAATTTACTGTTATAATAATTCAATAATGTATCACTAGATACAAAATGTTTGTCAGAAATACTCAAATAATATTCACTGATTTCAATAGGATCATCAAGTCTTTCTGGCAAGTTATTTTTCTACGAGAAAATATATTGAGATCTTCAAGTTTATTCCACAATAATTAACTATTCTGGTTACCACTCATAACCTGATTAAGATATTTTTTTTCTCATTTCTTATCATGATATTGGTTTGGTTAGTTCCAATCAGTAACGTTCTTAGATTTTCGAATTTTCTAAGAGCTTTATCCCTTAGATCTATTATAAGTTCCATATCATCAGAGATATATGATAACTTGTCATGTTGTCAGTAACAGTTAACTCGATCTCACATATATGATAACTTACAATGTTATTTTTCCTATGTTCCATTCTTCATGTAAAATCGCACTGCGATGCATTCACCATATTCTCATTCGCCAATATTTTGGCGAAGGAGCTATTCAGGCGTAGATGATAAATTCCTGAACGGCATTTGCAAATTGGAATTTATATCATTAAACGTTATTTTCTTTGTCATATCGAATGAATCAGTTGTTTCATTTGAAAATGAACCTGATATCATCCCTCTACCTTAGAAGTAGAAAAGTCATTTATTCTTGTACAGCATCGAAATAAAAATGTAAATATAAATTTTCAAAAGCACTTTTGAGCTTTCTTCTTCATCATCTTCACGTGGAGAACTTCTAAATGAATTGAAAAAGTTGGATGAAACTGTTCACATAGATACATAAGTTACAAAAGGCTAAGAAAGGTTCGGTGTGGACGAGAACTGTGGTCCTATGATATGAATATCAACTATTCATGTGTTACTTGCTTCACACTTGTTCACCCTGAAACAGTACATAAAAATGATTCAATATTATCATAATTGTAAATTATCAATTAAACTCGAAAGAAACGGATCTTGATATATAGGTACAAACTTCCCAGAGTGTATAATCCTGAATAACATAACAGAAACAGTTTAAAGGATAATATCAGTTATTAATATATCTGTTCCTGACTTGAATGTGGTCATTATTAATGTGAGATCTGACGTCCTCTGTCAATATTTACTCGTGGCACTGTATCGTTTGCAAAAGGGTAACATCTGGCGGTGCTATTGCTCTGTTGACACAAGAAATTTGGATCGAGAATAGTGAACGTAATTGATTTTGGGTAATTAATTACAAGATTCTGCATATACAAGAAGGCTTCGTAGTGGATCGTCATTGAATTTCTACTGATTTCTGAGAACCCCCTCTCAGATATTTGAATTGAGACTACTGACAGAACATTCCACATGTTTTTGAAGGGTTTATATAGCCATGGCAGATGAAACGTTCAGGATCCTCGAGGAAACAGAATACTACATACACCCGAGGTAACAGTCAATTATTCAGTGCATTCATTCCAGAGTATACATCACAATGTCATTGTTTTCATGATCCTAAAAGCAAATATCACAGATGCACTTCAAGAAATGTGTTCAAGGCGGTGAATGGAATGATTTTGTTCACATATTTGTGAAATTGCCCAACCAACAAAATTGTTTTATAATTTCATAGTGCTGCAACAGTTTTAATTTGTTGATATTTTATAATTACTTCCAAAATGCTAATTGACTGTATTAGACGAGCCGTGAATACAATACAGTTGTAGGCAATAAAAGTGTTTTATGAATTTGTCANGCTAAGAAGCTTCTTCTATCAATTATTAAGGCTGAATTTCGAAGAAGTGTTGAGCTAGTGATTTGAGTGTATATAAACATGGTGCTCCACTTGAATCGACGGATTTTATTCATCAACGAACTTTTCCTGTTTTTAGCAAGAACAAAATTGAAGCACTAGGTAACGTTAGTCTTAGTCAAAAACGAAACACTCTTCCTAATTTTTTTCCAATGACCAATATCACACGACTTTATTAGGTATATATTTATTGGGACGCTAGTCAAATAAAACTAACAAATTATACTTCATCACACGACCTCAGCTGGTTCTTCTTAAATGCTGCATTTTATTCTTGGCGACAGCAAATATATATTGGCGGAAGCAATTTGATTTTATAACAGTTATTTTATTGTTTTGGAATTGTAGTAAATATACCATACTATGAGATAGTTGGTAAATTATCATTGAAGTGACAATATGGTTATACAAACAAAGTTGTGTTTGAAAACATTTGAATTGAATAATTTCATTACAGCTATAGAGAGCAGTTGTCAAGTGATCTGAAAATAGGTTTAAAAACTTCACAGAAAAGTGCTATAAAACTGCTACAAAATAATTCACTTTTATAGGAGAACATGTTTAATAAGTTAGTTGTAAAAATGTTTCTATGACAATTTTTGTGACTATTTTATAACGGATTTTCAATTTTATTTTATAAATATTTCTAAGACAAATTTATGAAACACTTTTATTGTCTACAACTGTATTATGTTCACGGCTCGTCTAATATGATCAATTAGCATTTTGAAAGTAATTATAAAATACCAACAAAATAAAACTGATACAGCACCATGAAATTATAAAACAATTCTGCTGGTTGAGATCTGTCTTCAGGATACTTGAGCATGAAATTTAAGTTCCTTTTATCTTTGACCGTGAAGTAGTTTCAGTTACTGGAAGATAGAACTGATAGTTCTGATGTGATATATATCCAAAAAGAGTACTGACGTTCTGATGCTTAGAAACAGTGCTTTTTAAATTTACTCTCAATTACCAAAATATCTCATCTCTCGTCACAATGACATTCAATTTCAACTTTCAAGTAAATTGAACTGGAGTATAGAAAATTCAATAGAACTTCTACCGAAAAGTTTGAAATCATTTCTTGAAAACCCAGAGGTTACACATTTGGTGTGAACAAGTTCTGTTTTGAAACTTAGTAGTGGAATTTTGAATCAAAATGGATGAACAAAAACGCATATTTCATGATTATAACAGTCATTGCACATTTCCCCAGAGATTTTGTTAACAGGAGACGAAACATATCGATTCGCCTCTATCCAAAACAGATTCAAAGTTGAAGTGCGATGTGACATTAGTGAACTTCCACATGAATTCAGGTCATATCGGTTTTTGGAGAAAAGCAGTGGAAAAAATACTTTCACTCTTCCCTCACCTGGAACAATGAAACAGTGACAACCACTTCCCAAAAAAAAATCGTCACGGTTTTTGGAGAAAAGCAGTGGAAAAAATACTTTCACTCTTCCCTCACCTGGAACAATGAAACAGTATCAACCACTTCCCAAAAAAAAATCGTCGAATCATCTCTTAATATTGAGAGGCAGTCATATTTCATGAAGGATCGATCTCCTTCGGAAAATATAAAAATTGTGATGGAGAATTTCATACATATGTGGGAAGAGCAAACTTTTCAGTTCACCCCGATGAGATACTGTATGAATCCAAAGAATTTTTCACGAATGAATATGTTCTATTTATCGGTTACTTGTCGTATATATTAATTAATACTTCTTTGACAGTGCTGAAATTTCAATATTCGGTGACTTCAATGTCCACTTTTCGAATATCAACGACGAATAAGGTCGTGAAGCTAAGGCTTTTGCAATAAACAGCGGACTGATTCAGATTATAATGAGCCAATCAGGAATCCTGATCAAATATGGAAACTTCAATTATGATTTTTCAGTTCAAAGAAATGTTTACATACATAGCATTCATTGAATGAAACTAGGCATTCAACAAATGTTCTTGAGAAGAGTCAAAAATCAGTTAACAAGAAATAAAAAAACACTTGAAAGAATAGGTATATGATAGGTAGCCAGTCAAACTTTTGTAGGCCTTCATCTGCTGATTTGTATAGAAACTATGACTTAGCACCAGATAAGAACTCATATCAAAAGCAGTAACTGGTGGAAAACATTCTATAGAACTGTTCATTTCTTCTGAAGTGAAAGTAAAAGGATCCATGCACTGTATTGCTCTAATTTTATCTTTGTAACGCACAGCAATGTCTTTGTTTTCACGTTCCAATGTTAGTAAATAATCACTTTTATTTAAAACATCCATCATAATCATTTTCACAGCTTCCAAAGATAACAAAACAGGAAAAAACAGCGAAGTACCTATGTCACTGTACTCATTGTGTGCCTACAGGCGGCCATATTGTTCGAGAATTAGTCACGTGTTCTGGACATCAATATTTGTTTATCATTCTGACTCCTACCCCGGAGTATCTGTTTATGGAGTAGTTTCCAGACTTTGTCTACAGGTGACGCAGTGTACATCCTACTGAATCAACTGCAGATAAGGCTTGTAACTTGTAGTTGGAATTAATATTGTTTGTTCGGTAGGAACGGACCGCGACAACCCTGCCCACCAATACACGGCGAGCAAGGAATAGTCTACACTGACCAGGAGAAGGCGGAAGCATTCGCGGACAACTTCGAAAGGCAGTGCAAAGAGAATGACGTCCCGTTCACAGACGAGGTAGAGGAAATAGAAAACCAGGTGGAAAGAACGGTACGGAGGCTCAACCGACGAACAGATAATGCGCAACCCCTGGCCCCGACATCGCCTGAGGAAGTGAAAGNGCTTGTTCTTCAAATGTGAGTAATATCATATTACAACTGTGTAAAATATTGAATGATGTTGAGGTTAGTACCATTTTTGGTTCAGAAAGTATTTTCTCATATTCCAATAAAATGCTCTACTATCTAAGTTAACAATCAAAAAAAGTCAAAGCTGAAGATTATTATCTATCCTTCCACAGTTATCTCCAGACTATAGCTTGAGTTCTACGCAATATCGTACTTCTTATTATTTTCTGAGATGGCATCTAAATATGAAGGCATGATGAATATAATGTTTATATGGAGAATATATATTGAATTTTCCCAAGTCTCTACCAAACTTTGGCACATTTACGTAATCTTGCTCAATCTAACTTTTTCCTCAGTTCTAAAAAAGCCACTTGGGACTGTAGTGGAAATGTTATAAACAACAAAAAACTTTCATAAGGGGAAACGTCATTCTGCAAGTCACGCTAGTGTATAAAAAGTTAACTGTGTTAGTTGTAACACTGACCTTGATTTCGTTAAGGGCTAAAAAATTGAAACTGATTGTTGCTGGAGGTACAGCAATGATGTTAGAGTTGATTCCTCCATTTGAGGAAGAATGGGTTATCATCTCCAGCAGAATCTACGGCTAACGTACTATTTGCTAGTGGATTTATTATAAAAGGACATCATTCTGCAAGTCATTGCCAGTGTCAGGGTGAGTGTTAATTTTAATTTCGTTAAGGGCTAAAAATTGGAACTGTTTGTTGATCATGGTACACCAATAATGTTGGAGTTGATTCCTCCGTTTCAAGAAAAATGGAACTGAAGTTACCGAGTCTATCAGAAAGTACAGCTATGACTATGTTGACTATGTTAGTTGTAACACTGACCCTGATTTCGTTAAAGGCTAAAAATTGAAACTATTTGTCAATGGTGGTACACCAATAATATTAGAGTTGAGTCCTCTGCTTGAGAATAAATCAGTTTGAGTTACTGTGTTCATCAGAAACTGCATCTTTCAAAAATATGGATTTTCAATTGAACACCAGAATGCCCCCTATTCGTTTTCCTCGCAAGCAGCTTCACGTATTTATCTTGTTTCCGTCCTGAAAACCTCGAGTATCGACTAAAAAGAAATTTCAGAGTTACTGAGACTTTGCAATGCCACATGAAAACACTTTGTGAAATCTAGCATCTTCTATTTTCACTTTACGTAACTCGTTTTAGCTTTTGCGCTATTTATTATGAACTGAGAACATTCCGCGGGGCCCGAAAAACAAATTAGTAGATCAAATTTCACAATAAGACATTTCGAAATTTTCCAAGTCAGCCAGCACATCAAAGAAATCAGTTCAATTAAAACAACTTGTGCTATATTGAACAAAAAGTTCCTGTAAATGAAACTGTTTTGTTGCTCAACATCTAACGGTACAAATTGAATTCCGCGTATAAAGAGCTCAAGGAACTGAAGGGAACTCTTTTCTTGTAGCTGAACGCTTATCAGAAACTTTCCTGTCGAATGTAATTCAGTCCGATTTCAAACTTTCTGTTGCAGTTTCTGCATTTTCTAAATGAACTCTGATATCTCTAAGTCTGAACTTTCTAGTGGCATTAAGTTTTATATGGTGTCCCATTGAACGTTTCAACCCTGAACGCAAATATCGCAAATATCGAACGGAAGTATCGCAAAGTTCGTAAACGAAACATTTCGTGTTTCATTTGGAGAAAACTTCATTCCGAATGTTCAGCAATGAACTTAACTATAGATGATTATTTATGGGTCATTCGAGTACTTTCACTCATCTCCGCTTTCCTTTTCTCCGCTTCACCGATTTTGTGAGAGATGACCATTTGGTGTTTGCCATTTTTCGCTTGAATATGTGTTTCCATATATTGCGTATCCCTATGCTAGCTTGGCTGAATACATTGTTGGACAACATGTATGCGGCTCCTTTGAACTTCCTCCTAAGCCAATGTTCCTCCCTGTATATGATCTCAGCTTGGGACAACTTGATGTTATGCTGATGGATCCAAACATGCTCTGATATTCTTGATTTGCTGGTTTCTTGTTACTGTGTGTGTTTTTTGTGCTCGGCAATACGATATAGGATTTTTTGCACTCACAGGGTATCCTGTAAATGCAATTCTTGGAATCGCAGTCCGCGTTTGGTGCCCTGATTTTCGTGAGGACGCTACGGATAGTGTTTCCAGATCTAAAGCAGGTTATGATGTTGTTCTTGAACCCAATTCTCCTTATCTTTTCCGATAATCGTCTGATGTAGGAAAGTGCAAGCAGTGGTTGTAACGGCTACTCTTCCTTGCGAGGCTTCTGCTGTCTCTTAGCTTGTTCCACTTAGTTTGTTCCACCATCGCTTTAGAGTAGCCATTCCGTTGAAGTCCGAACTAATGAAATTCATCATGAAATTGTCAATCACCTTCAAACATAAGTCATGAAAAGATGGAAGAAATTCAAAATCTCTATATTGTAACGACACAAAAAATTGAAAACTGTGAATGATTTTAAACTAGAATAATTCACAGCATATGCTCGAACTGTTCTGTTCTGCATTGACTGCTCCATTGACTGATAAGTTAGTGCCCAAACGTTTCCTGACATTTCGCAGCTTTTCTATACATTGCTGTTTTTGCAAGAAAGCACCAAAATGAAAAGTTAGATAGTGAATAGTCACATGATGATGTCACATTCAGTACTCTCTCCATTCCAATTCCAAAAGTGATGGTCACCAATGGGCATAAAATGAGTTATGACAGTTGACGTTATAATGAATTAATGGAAGAGAAAATTATCCGTTTTTGCATTTTTTTCCCAGCAAATGTATCTTTAAGATAATCTATCTCTTTTTTATCGGTGCCGAAAAAATTGAAACAGTGATAAGCATATATATTTTTGACATCTTCAGTGTTGAATTGATGCTAATTGAGACTTCTTTACCTCATGTGATGACATCCTTACATGATTTAAAGAATTTTTGACTGATTCCCAAGACGTATCTGAGATGGTCAGACTGATATCTTGTTATGGTTATTGTACTCATAAAAAAAAGAATTAATTGAATAAATCTCATGGCTTCTATGTTTATATAATGAGTAATTTGTGATATATGTATAATACTATACAGGGTGTGACTGAAAAAGTGTAGAACATTTAAGGTGGTGATTCCTCATCGAAAAAAAGATAGGATCTTTCATATAAAGAAACTTCATTGGAGCATACATAAAAAGATACATAAAGATACACATAAAATGTGTATAACAATTTTTTTCACAAGCACTGAAAAAGTTACAATATTGAAATCAACTGACGTTTTGTACTACCAGAAAGATACTTAGCCAGAAATTCATTTGGTTTACCCCATGGTTGTAAGGGGTGGAAAACGCAACCCCTAAAATTTAGTTCCAATGTAACTTTTTGTCTTATTATTTGTTTATCATTTAAAAATTTATTTCCCAAAATAAACCAATTCGCCGCCAAAAATTATTTTACGAACTGGTTTATTTTGAGCAAACAAAAAATGTTCAGAATGAAACAGGCTATCGGAAATAAATTTTTTAATGGTAAACAAATAATAAGACAAAAAGTTACATTCCTTTATATTAAAGATCCTTTTTTTTTCTATGAGGAATCACCTCCTTGGATATTTTACACTTATTCAGTGTAAAACTTATCCATTACCCATCATTTCAATAAATCCTTTTCGAAAAGTGAAGGTTTTTTTCGATTTGAACGCAATACCTGAAACAAGATATGACAGTCTAGGTAAATATTTGAGAGCTCATGAAAAACACTAAGCACGATATATTTTCTGAGCGTTCGTAAAACGAGAATTCGATTTTTGTACTTTTCATAAGAACGACCTATTTCTACCGGTGTATTCAAAACTTTTGAAACAGAATATGATTTTTCGTATCATAACGAACAGACAATAACTTCGTTTCATATTTTTGAAATACGCAGAAAACTTGTTTTTCATTTCTTATGAAATATCTCGTATGTGTATTTATGATCTTTAGTTTTTAAATGTTTGAGATGATGAAGCATAAAAACATTATTTTTATGCTTCAACTATTAAGTAATACGCATTACATCGTAAACACATATTATATTAGACCACCCCCTATGAACTAATGAAAATACGTATTTTCCAAACCATGAAATTTTCGTTTTCATAATACAAATAGAAATTTACTGAATACTTGATGAATATCATGAACATTTATGATAAAAACGAATTATTTAGAAATCTGCAAAAAAATTAATATGAACATGAAAATTCATATATTTTATATTTTATACTGGGTGCATTTTTATACAGAAATTTTGCCAAACTACAACACAATCGTTTACGACGCGTTTGGGTCGCGTTCTCGGCGATGTCACTTCATTGCTTAGACCGCCCCTCTACCCCCGCGCATCGTCCCCAGTCGTCTTACGGTAGACGCGACACGCATTAGCTTACTGCGTTGCGTTAAGTTAATCTCATCGTGTTAACTTTTAAAGGGTTCGTCCAAATTTCTTAGTGTAAAAAACAAAGTTTATCTATATTGAATACTTGAAACGACTTTCACATTTATACTATCAGTAAAGAATATTCATACATAGACACATAGTTGTGACACTGCTGATAAGTTTCAAGACGTGAACATGTATTATAATTCCTAAAAAAATATTCAACAAACACAAGTTCCAAAGAATTTCAACTAATCATTTTCCCTTCACACTAGACTGGGGGATTAATTGAATAGAATTTGAAATTACTGAATTTGAATTTGAAATATGTATAACATCGTTTCATGAGAAAAATATTCGTGTCGTGTCGTTTCAATTTCATTCAGACATAATTCCTCCATTAATTCGAAACAAAAATATACCACATATACCAGTCTAGAGTGTATAATAGCCGACCTCTCTTGGACGTTATTCATCACGATAGTTTGAAAGTTTGGTTTAATATCCGGCCGCAAATTACAGACTCGAGGGTTTTATTTGCTGTGGAGAGTAATGAATACTAAAGAATTGAAATGAATTGAAATATGATAGAACCGATCGATGAAAATCCATTATACCACTTTCTACTTCGATAAGTTGGTTGCGGGTCAAAAAGGACACCATTATGTCTTGACACAATCATGTCGCTGGAATTGCAAAGGCTGCTTCTCAAAAACTTGGGACACTGTTCCGAACTAGAAAACTGTACACACCTCAGGAACTTTTGATGCTTTATAAAGCTCAGATCTGATCTTCTTTGGAGGTTTGTTCTCATGTATGGAGCTTCGCCCTGAAGCTGCTGGATTCCATCCTTGATAGATAGATAGATAGATAGACATTCATTGATCATACACCAATACGAGCAATAACAGCTTCTGCATCGGAACGAGTCCGAGCTACTTCCAAAATTGAATCTTTAAAATCAATAGTATTCACTTTACTAATTCGACGGCAAGAATTCAAGGATTTTCTTCTCTCATGCTCTTCATTCAATTCCTTGCCGCAAAATAAGCATAGATTTGTGAAACAAAAAGCTGAATCACTTACACGTGATCTTGTACGACAAGGATCTACTGTTGATGTACTGGCTTCTTGTTTGTCGCGTTGTATTTTAGCTGCAGCAATAGAACACTTCCGAGTATAATTTCTACGACAATCTTCATGTATTGTCACAGATTTCTGACTTTTCAGATATTCTGAAAAGTCATCTGCTCTTTCGATACTTGCATTGAATAATGTCCTCATACCACGTTCAACAGTAACAATTTTACCTTCAGTTTAAAGTTTTTCGCAAATAAAACAATATTCGGACATTTTTATTATAAAACTCAAAACAGTACGAAATAGGTTAGGTTAAACAAGTGTTTTAACTACAGCGTGGCGCTCAAGACTAACGGTATTTTATTTATAGACCTGTCCGAGATACTGTCAAAATTAAATCAAAATGGCCGCCTGTAGGCACACAGGTTGTTTGTTCTAATGGAAAAAAAATAGAAAAGTCCATAATCAACTTGGCTTTGTGAGTGATTGTGTTGCTGCTTGCTGAAATTCGTTGTTTGAGACTGATTTTACATATCAATCGTCCTTATAACATAAAATCATGCATACAACGTGTTGTGTTGTAAATTGCGGAAGCCCAGGGGATCGTGATCGGGTGAACTTTCACAAAATACCTAGTGAATTACATTTTGCACATAGAGAGGACTTGAACGAACTTTCAGAAAGGAGACGCTATCAGAAGAAAAGATCTCACAGAAGTCAAACTTAAATACAGTAGAGTGTGAATAAACATTTTTTGTCTGGTGAAAAATTTATGGGATATTTAATTTTCATAATCAAATAAAATCAAATAATATTGTAGCAGAACCATCCGAGTTGAATAACGAAAATAGTCCTGACTGAGTTCCATCTCTGACAATGGGCTATGGAAATGATGAAGTGGTTCCTAAAAAAGGTCATATCAATTCTGTCAGAGAAGAAAGAACAAGAAAAAAAAGGAAACACATGAAAGAAGATATATCTGAGATACAGTAACATTAGATTTTGTTTAATTTCATCAAGGTATTGGTTTATTTTGTAGAAAGTTCCTGATGAGATCATATATGTTGAGTTATTGGAGGCACAATCAAAAGAGAACGATAAAAGTTGTCAGGCCAATATAACAGCAGAAGACTTCACAGGAATGATTATATCTCTCGAAGCGACTATAAAATTAGAGGCTAGGATACAAAAAGTGTAGATGTGTTATAATTTTTTGAATGACAATGATATATGTGCTTGTTTGTGGTGAAGATGATAAGATCTTGGATAAAATTGTGACTGTGTGTTGTGAATTGATGAATATCTGCCCTACCTTTGAGTTAGATTGAATTTATAATAAAAAACTTCATGAAATTGTTTTTGTAAATTGTATATAGCGTGACTCACGGTCGATGGTAGGTTAGACGTTTCTGGAAAACGCAAAGCCTGATTTTTCTGAAAATTCCACCTCTCACATTTCCTTACCTGTTCTATCGATCTAAAATATTTTCAACATTGCAGCGTTGCCACTTCTATCAAAAAGTCCTAGCAATTATATTTTTTTAAATGGAACACCCTGTATATTAATACATTTTTGGAATCGCTCTAGTATTT